>JAADXC010000534.1:0-19382 GCA_023336425.1 Phytopythium cucurbitacearum (nom. inval.) | reverse complement strand
ATTCGTATCTTCAATAGTTTTCAGTAGAACATCAACACCTCCGCGTTCAGCAATCACCGACGCTGTTGCCTGGTCCGCTCCAATAAACCCGAGCACTCCTGTCGCCAAAGCGCGAACTTTGTCTTCTCCGCTCTCGACATTAGCAACCAACACAGCGACATTTTCCTTCGCGATAAACAAGTGTGTATCGCGTATGGAGTTTGGAGTCGTCGCGGCGGTATCAAAGGTCATGCTACAGGACTAGTGAAAGGTTTTGTCGAAGCGTTGAAGAAGCGAGCTACTGTGCTACCGATGGATGAGTATCGAACAAGTGTGACGTGCTCCTGCTGTCACAAACGCCTCAAACAAGTTCGACTGTTCACGATGATAAAAAGAAAAGCAGACGAAGTGGACATTCAAACGAAGGAGCAACTGTCAAAGAAAAAAGCAAAGGAGATCGAGGAGATGCGAAAGTTCAAGAATCCCAAGCTAGCTGACACAAAAGTCGTTTTCAAGTGCAACAGAAACGTCTTGCGCTGTGTCAACAGTCGATGCAAGGCAAACTTCTGGAACAGAGACGTGAACGCGGCGAGAAACATGTTAGAACTGCTCAGGAGCGGGCTAAGAGGGAAGCATGGATCAAGGCGACTAAGAGCGTTCAGACGAGGAATTAATCTGTAGACAGCAAAACCAGTGGGTGGAAAGCCTTGCAGCGCACGCGCAACGAGAAAGCATAGCCACACCACTACCACATATTCGTGGCATTGAGATACCAGTAGACATTCTCAGTGCCTAGCGTAATATTCCGATCCAGCAGCTTCAAGGTGAGTGTACCCATTGTGGAACGTTCCAGATCCTCAGTCTGGATCGTCCCACATCGACCGCGAGATTGAAGAAGAACGCTGCAAAACACGCGCGGCCCAGGCACCGGCAAGACCGCCGAGAAGAGGAAGCCGACGGGCGGCCGGCCGGCGGGAACGCCAGAGGCCAGAGCGCCAGCGCGTCAGCGATGCAGGGCGAGCCCGGACGCACGCCAGAGGCGGCGGCCGCGTGGTTCTCGCCCGAGGAGCTCGAGGCGGCGCGCGACGAGTATCTGCGCGAGCAGGAGCGGGACCATCCGTCCCCAAAGGTGAGCGTCTCGAGTTTGCCGGAGGTTAATTCGGGGCGATCAGTGGACGGGACGGGGCTCGGACGGCGGCCAATGTGACTGCGGGGCCGCCCGTGCGGGCGGCGGCTTGATACATGGACTAACTGGCGCGTGCACTGGCTGGGATGTGTGGCAAATGCAGGTGAAGCTGCGGTACGCGGAGGCACTGGCCAAGAGCCGGAAGCGGGACGACAAGTACCGCGGCATTGGGCTGCTGGAAGGTGGGCGGCTGTGTGGTATTTTGGTGGTGGAAGGTATGACGCGGCGGCTGATGGGTCGAGCTGTACAGATCTGCTGGACCAGGACTACGAGACGGAGGAGTGTCTGTACTGGATCGCGCTCACGTACTACGCGCTGGGCGAGCTGCGCGCGAGCCGCAGCCACTGCGAGCGGCTGCTGCGCATGGACCCGGCGCACAAGAAGGCATTGGCGCTGCACAACTGTATCAAGGATGCTATGGCCACCGGTATGCTGCATGGTGTCGACCGTCTCGGATGTACCAATGAGACTGACGACTGAGTCTGTGTTTGTGTTAGCAGATGGGATCGTCGGCGTGGGCATCGTCGGCGCCGTCGTCGTCGCGGGCATTGCGCTCAAGCTGCTCCTGAAAAGATAAAGTTATTCGCTCGCCTCGACCAAAAGTCCGTGACCCTCACAGCGGCGGCAACGCCTCGACCATCACCACCACACCCTATCACGCGAGAAGCGACCCAAGGACCTAAGTAATGAACGCACCGACGTGAGAATCAGGCGACGGTCAGCCGCCGTGGCATCTATTCGCCGTCGTCGTCGCTGCTGTCAAAACGCTACGCCTACACTGTGTCCTACTGCCTACTGCCTACTTCTGCTGCTGCTGCTGCTGCTGCTGCCACTTGCTACTTGCTGAATCAAAACTATATACAACCGAGAGAGAACCCGCGCGCTTAGAGGCTCGCGAGCGCCTGCTGCTCCTCGCCCGAGAGCGTCGCCCACGCTCCCTGCACGACCGGAGCCGGCAGCTGCGCCTGCAGCGCGGCCAGCACGCTGCGCAGCTTGTCCTTGGACGCGTCCGTGATGATGAAGAGCTCCTCGTCGTCCTCGTCGCCGGCCGTACCCTCCTCAGTCGGGTCGTACACTGCATCACACCACATTTCATTAGCCATCCACACAATCGTCCTCCATGTCGCCAAGCCACACAAACAGCAAATACTCACGCATGATGCCAGCGAACACCTTGAGCAGCGTCGCCAGGTTGGCGTACTCGGCGCCGAGGATGTGCGGGTTGCCCGCCTCCACGAGGTTCAGCAGCCGAGCGTGGACGTCGCGCGCCTCGAGCACGTCCGTGCGCAGCGGCAGCCACGTGAGCCACACGGGCCACACCTTGGCGGCGTCCACCGCCGACTCGCGGGTCAGGCAGATCTTGGCCACGGCGCTCACGGCATTGTCGCGCGCCGCGAGCACCTCCGGGTCGTCCGTCGACGCCGAGATCGTGATGAGGTGCACCATCTTCTCGAGCGCCGTCTGGCAGAACGGGTCGAACGCCGCGCCGCACTTCTCGGCACTCACGCCGATGCCGTACGCCGACGCCTGGATCACCGACGGCGACGGGTCCTCGAGACCCTGCACCAGGTGGTTCAGGAAGACCGGCACGAGCTCCTGAGCCGCCTCGCCGCAGTGCTCGATGATGTCGTCGATCATGCAGATCGCCTGACCGCGCAGCACGTTCAGCACGCCCTGCTCCAGCAGCGGCGTCACGAACGGCAGCAGGTGCAGCTTGAACACGGGGAAGAACGACGCCTGGTGGGTCTTGACCAGCCAGCCGATCGAGTCGACCATCGAGCGGAAGACGCCCTCCTCCAGCTCGTCGTTCTCCGTCTGTTGGATCGCCGCCTCCGCGTCGTAGTCCTCGTCCTCCTGGTTCTCGTTGTGCTGCGTCATCAGCCGCTGCGCGCTGTTCGTCGCCACCGTCTTGAACACGTCGATCACACGCGGCACGTGCTCGATTGGCACGCCCACCTGCACGCCCTTCTCCACGCTCTCCTTGCACACCTCGAGGCACGCCGACGTCGCCTCGGCGAAGGCGCCGAGGCACTCGAGGTCCTCCTCGGTCTGCAGCGACTGCAGCAGCGGCTCGAAGAACTTCTCGAACAGCTGCTGAGGGAACTGCGGCGCCGTCGTGGCGTGGCCGTAGTTGATGGTGCCGTCCACCGCGCAGTTCAGCAGCTTGGCCATGCTCAGACTGCTCACCACGCGAATGTCCTCGACGTACTCGAAGTTCATGAGCGGGATCATCACGCTCGCCACCTCGGCGACGTACGGGTAGAAGGCGCCTTCCAGGTCCAGCGCCGACTGGTACAGCATGTTGCACGCGTTCGTCTTCTCCTCCAACGCGCTCGTGTTGATCTCCAGGCGCTTCTTGCCCACGCCGCGGATCTCCAGCGTCATGCTGTCCTTCCCGTCCTCGGTCGGCCCGTCCTCCTCATCCTGGCCCTCAGCGATGTCCGACAGCACAATGTCCGGCTGGATCTGCGCCTGCTTGATCAGCGACGGCACGACGTGCGGCAGGTACGGCACAAAGTCCTGCTTCAGGATGCTGCCGATGCGCACGCACGACTGGGCGACGTACTGCACCTCCGGGCCCTCGAGCTCCTCGCTCGACTGCACACGCACGAGGATGTCCATCACCTCCTTGGCGTCGCCAACGAACTTGTCCTTGCCGACAGCCTGGCCGATCAGCGCGATCGACTCCATCGACTTGCCGCGCAGCAGCGAGTACTCCTTGCCGCGAGCGTTCAGCAGCACCTCCTTGGCGAGCGGGATGAAGATCCCGTAGAACCGGTCGAACTCCTCGCCAATCACCTTGGCGACGCTGGCGACCGCCGTGATCGCCTGCTCCTGCACCTGGCGCGGGCACGAGCGCAGCGCGTTGAAGAGCGCCTCCAGCAGCGCCTGGCTGTGCTTGGCCACGTACTTGGCCTTGCACACGTTCACGTTGCAGAAGTTGATGACCACGCTGGCGGCGAGCGCGCGCGTGCGCAGAACACCCTGCTCGTTCTGGATGAGCGCCGTCAGCGCCGGGAGAACCACGTCGTGGAACTTGGCCTGGAAGTTCTTGCCCTTCTCGACCTCGCCAAAGTCCTCCGCCAGCTGACCGATGCTGTGCAACGCGGCGTACTGCACACGCGGGTGCTGGTCGTTCAGGAACGGCAGCACCATCGCGACAACGTTGTCCAGCTCGCGCGTCATGAGCTGCTTGGCACCCTCGCCCATCAGGCACGTCGCATACAGGGCCGCACGGCGCTTGCGCCAGTCGGCGTCGCCGAGGAACTGCTTGACGACGGGGATCGCGGCCGGCAGAACAATCGAGCCGCCCAGCGACGTACTCAGGCGGTCAATGGCCGCCGCCGCCGCGTCGCTCACCGAGTTGTCGGCGTCCGACGCCTCCGTGAAGGTCTCCGGGTCGTCGAAGCTCGTGACCCACGTCTCGTCGTCCTCCACCTCGCACATGAGCTGGATGACGAGCGGCACGATGGCCTGCTTGATGTACTCGGACTTGCGCACCATGCCGCCGGCGTTCTCGCTCAGCGACAGCAGGAACTCGAGCGCGAGCTCGCGGGTCTCCGAGTCCAGGTTCTGCGCCGAGCAGATGAAGATCATGCCGCGCGCCACCTCGTCCAGCGCGTTGCGGAAGAACTTGGGGTGCACCTCGGCGATCTGCAGCAGCGCCGAGAGCACCTCCCGGAACGCCACCTCGTCTCCGCTGTTGACCAGCAGCTCAATGATCTGCAATGACCAATCAACCACAAGATTTTAGTGGGTGATTTGCATCCAAAGTCATAGAGCTCATCACTCAGCCAGCATACCTGCAGCATGGCCGGGATGATGACGGAGAAGGCGGCCAGCTCCTGCTTGTCCTCGAGCGTGAGCAAGAAGGCCGAGGCGGCCTTGAGGCTCGCGATCTGCACCTCGGTGCTGCTCTTGTCGGCGAGCGAGGTCTGGAAGAGCCCCAGGAAGCTCTCCTTGTGCGGCGCCAGCAGCTCCGGCGCGTACTCAGCGAGCTTGGCGAGCAGGTCGAACGCCGTCTCGCGCACCTGCGGGTCCGCGCTCGTCGTCATGGCCGACACGGCGGCCAGCAGCTCCGGCCACGGCTGGTTCAGCTGCTGCGAGACGGACGCGAGCTCGGCCAGCAGGTGGCCCAGCTTGCGCCGGATGTGCGCGAGCGGCTCGGCGTTCACGCCCTCCAGCAGCTGCGCCTTGACTGCTCAAACCACATACAGCGAGGCGTCATTAGTAGGATGTTGCAATGCAGCATTCTTAACTGGGACAGTGATGACGTACCCGTCAGCTGCGTCTGCGCGTCCAGCTTGTCGAAGACGCCGGCCTTGATCTCGATGAGCGGGCGAAGCAGCACCGGCGCAAACGCGCGCGTCTCGGCGTCCGGCGAGCTGCGCACGAGCGCCACGAGCTGCAACACGAGCTGCGGCGCGCTCTCAGCCTTGACCGCCTCGTACGCGGCCTCCGCCTGCTTGCGCGCGGCGTTGTCGTTGCTCATGAGCGCCGCCACGAGCGCCGAGAAGTCCATGGTGGCCGTGGGGGAGGAAGAAGGAGGGAGGGATGACCGACAGGGAGGGGGACGCGTCTGCGGAGCCGCGCAAAAGCGAAGATGGCGGCGCTGACGGCTGCCTTCCCGCGCTTTGTCCGCCAGCCAAGCGCGAGTCGCGTCGACGACCATCACTCCGACATGGCTGCCTTCTCGTTATCTCGCTGTTTGTATGCCCACAGTTCTCCACATGCTGAGAGTTGGTAATGGTGGGTGCTCAGTCCACGATTGGCTGATTTGAGATGAATGCCTCTCAAATTGACCAATCATATCCGCAAAGTCTATTTTGGTGAGACGATCAGGGCGGAAAAGAGACTGACCGACTTTCGGCCCGAGGACGACCAAGCGACATGGTCGCGGTGCGGCGAAGCGAAGGCCGCCTGAGCGCGAGCGGCGGCCTCGGGGCTGGCCCCGCCGCCAAGGGGAGCGCGGCCGAGCACCTGTCGCCCGCGGCCGAGGTCGCGATCCGCCTGCTGCCGGGCAACGAGGTGCGGTGGCCGTGAATGAGTGAAGGGGGAGGATTTTGCAGGACGAACCTGACGGATATTGTGGACGGTGACAGCGCTGCGCGGACTGCAAGGCCGTGTTCCCGCAGTGGGCGGGCGTCTCCTTCGGCATCCTGCTTTGCTTGGGCTGCGCTGGCAGGCACCGCTCGCTCGGCGTGCGCGTGAGCGTCGTCAAGTCGCTCGCCATGGACAGTTGGTCGGTCACCGAGCGGCGCGCGCTCGAGGTCGGCGGCAACGCCAAGTGGGGCGCCGTCTGCGCGGGGACCGCCACGAGCGACCTGCCGCTCGCCGACAAGTACTGCTCGAGCATCGCGGCGGTCTACAAGAGCCGGTACGCGCGAGTCTGGCAGCGAAATGGGGGACATCATGGACTCTGCTTGACGACTGACTTCTGGGCTCGAACAGCGTGATGGCGACGGCCGCCGACCCTGCGGCGACGCAGGACTCACTGACGGCGACGCAGTTCCTCTCCATGCTCTCCAGCATCACGGCGCCGGCTTGTGCGAACGTGGTGTCACATGCTCCTGTCGCCAAGGCCAAGTCTGGTACGAGTGCAGCTGTACAGCGGTTCTGCCGCCGTAGCTGCCGCTTGATCTGAGTCACGTTCTGCTCGTATCACTAGAGCCCCTGTTTCACACGCCGCTGGCGTCTCCAGACTCAACCGACCAGGTTCCGATGACTGAAGTCGTCTGCGTCAAGTGCACGACTTGCCACTCGTCCGTGCCCATTGACAGCCTCAACGAGCACTCGAGCGCCTGCACGATCGACTCATCGGTACGCGTCATGCTGTGTGGCTTGCTGGGGTCATCTCCATGTGACGAATGAGCTTGGTGGTATCTGTAGACGGCTGTCATCTGGCAGAAGTACGAGCGCGAGCTCGGTTCCCCCGGATCTCCTCTCGGCTTCAGCCTCACCAAGACGAACGGCGGATACGCCGAGGTGTCGCGAGTGACGCCAGGTGGAGAGGCGGATGCAGCGAACGTACTGGTCGGCAGCTTCGTGGTCGGTCTGAACGACCAGAGCATGTCGCTGTTTGACGAGGTTGTCGCTCGCGTTCGAACTCTTCCACGGCCAATCCGATTCCATTTCGCATTCCGACCGACCACGTCCACCGCCAAGCCGATCTCATCGATCTCATCCGTTCCGGAGCCCGTCAGCGTCGATGTGGATGTAAAATTTGAGGATCCAGAGCTTGGTTGCTCGTTCGAAGCAACAGAGTTTGGCTGCGTCGTCAAGAGCGTCGATTGTGGTAAGGCTGCGAGTGCTGGAGCTTTCTAGACTCGGTCATGGCTGACTGTGTCCCCGTGATCGTTGTTAGATGGCGCAGCTGGGAAGATGGGCGTGCTTGTGGGGTGTCGGGTCATCGCTGTGAACGGGCGGAGGTATCTGAAGCCGTCCGAGGTGTTGCAGGAAGTGACGTCGACTCAGCGACCCCTTCGGATCAAATTTCATCGAGTTGAGGGCTTGATGCTGGGGTGGAGGCGAGCCGGTCAGCCCTGAGCGACTTGCCTACTACAACAGTCGCAAGCAATAAGTAGAATCAGTAAATAGACCTGCGAGCGAGCTGGAGATGCATTGATGATCGAGCCAGTACGGTGTGTGCTTACCTTGTCAGGATACCCACACCCTTGTAATCCTGTTATCTGCGTGCTTGATTCTCGGAAGTCTCACCGATCCGCACATGATAGACGACGAGCAGACAGAATCACAAATGGACTCCAAGATCACATCTGTCCCATAATGCATCGCTAGGAAAGACAAATCGAATTCATACCAACAACTAGACGCAAGGTTCTCGGTAATGTGGAATTGGTCGACTTGGCAGGCACTCTATACGTCAGGAATCGGGTCGTCCCCGGCAGACACTGTCTTGTAGCAGTTAACAACGACGTCGGGACTCGATGTTGGCGCTGATACTTGGAGCCGCTGGAACAACGGATCGGCGAGCACTTGCTTGAGTGTCGGACGGAACGCAGGGTCGAACGCAACCAACTTCTGCAACAGATCCATGGCGCCGACCGTCTTTTCGAGGCGTTCACGGCCTCGTGCAATTGTAGCATTCGATCCATTCGCAATGGAAAACGATGCGACGTCTCGCTCAAACTGTTGTTTGACTGTATGAGATTGCCCTTCGGCCGAATGAGCAGTGGCGAGCCGCTTCGAAGTCCTGTGAGTGGCAACCGCCGCCTCTGGACGCAAGTGCTTCAGCAGAACGCTCCAGATCTTGGTTGCTTGCTTCGTCTCGCTTGGATTCTCTGCAGGCAGTCCGAACAGCACCAGAAAGCGGTAGAGTGTGTGGTACAAGGTGTCGTCCGGGTCATCTTGGATCACTCGCTTGAGTACCGAGAAGCCTGAGGTCTTCCGCGGGTTCTGTGTACGCAAGGAGACATGTGATGGTCTCAACTCTCAATATCAGCACTGGAAGCATCGCTTACCGTCCACTCTAACTTGAGGTCTTTCATCAACGCTGGAGGACAAAGCACGCTGTCGAGGATCTCTTCGTATGGAGCACTGCACGATCGATAAGCACAAGCGAGCAGATAGAATGACCCATACAAGCACGTACGATCCGGTGAACAGGTGCAGCAGACACAAGCCGAGCGAAAAGGTATCGGCGGCGAATGACTGCACGGCTGCATCGCCCTCAAGGAGAAACTCGACTGGTGTGTTTTCCAACGTGGTGAACTGGTCCACCGTGACAGGTTTGCCCCGGTTTTCAGCTCCAGAGTCCGCTGATCCGTAGTCGGCGAGCTTGACCCAGTACGAAAACGTAGCCGGCAGACGAAGCTCAAAGCATGTTCGTTCGACGAAATACTGGACGATCGTGTCGTTCTTGTCGGACCTCGCGCCGTTGACGTCTTTTAGAAAGAAATTGAGGAGCTGCACAGCACAAACCGACGCAAGACGAATCAGAGACAGGACACGACATGCAGCAACATACGCAACATACCTTGACGTCGCAGTGGCGCAGACTGAAGCGCTCTCGCGCACAGTACAGACTGAACGTCATCTGGAAGAAAAACGGCACTGCGACATTCTCGGCAGGAAGCAGTTTGTCGTTTTGGAGGCTGATAAAGTCTTCCAAGTCGCCACCGTCGCAGTACTCCATCGAGATGTACTGATGCAGATCTGCACCGTTCATTGATGGATCGGTGGAGTCAGCTTCGTCCGAAATGGTAGAAGCCTGCAGCTTTTCCGTGAGCACTTCAACAGGTTTCCGGCGCTGAGCACTTCCCCACAGTTCCTCGCGAGGCTTCTGGCGAGTCAAGAAGATATCGTAGATCTGCAGGAAGTTGGGGCAGGTACCGGTTTCGACCAGATGCGACAGCAACACGGAGTGTGCGATCTCCTGTCGGGCGATCACCTGACGAAGTGCAAATAATGTCATCAGCATGCTCATGTACATTGGCGGCAGCTAGAGTGCACGCACCATGCTTCCAGTGTTCTCAATCTCGCCAACGTTCATGACGCTGACAGCTTCCAGACGCTTCTTGAGTGTGGAGTACACTTTGTAGACCTCCTTGTATGCGCCATCGGCGAGATAGTGGCCCCTCGGATGATGACGATACACTTCTTTTATTGGTCGGATGTCAATCGTTTGCCTGCAAACATCCGATCAACGTCAACCGTCAGGTGAGATCGATATCAACAACGATGGTCTCGAGGTGTCTGAAATGTCGACTCACGTCGTGTAGTTGGCAATCGACCATGCGTATGCACTGGAGAACATAACGGCATACAGTGGGTAAATCCAAACTCTACATCTGCGATAATACAAAGGGAAAGCACGTACACAATGCCGATGCGTCGCCAGAGTGATGAGACATTGCAGACGACAGCCTTGATCGATCGCGGCGCCACGTAGCCTGATAGAAGCACCAACCCAAGACATTTCTCTCCCAGTACGCCCTTCTTCTTGGCTGAAAGGCTCTCCTTGCTGCGAGATTTGCGCTTCGGTTTGATCGGTGACGCAAAGTCCAAGATCCCAATCTCGACATCCGAGTCGTTTTCGTCGTCCGAACCCGGTGCCATCGAGGACATCCGTGGATGAAACGAAAGCCGGCGTCCCGAGATGCGACCCAGTTTCGACATGCGCTTAGCTCGGCTACGGTCTTTCCTCGCCGACGGCTGGGCGAGGATGTCTTCCATCGCTTCGGCGATCTCCACGTGCCGCGACGAGGACAGCAGGCGTTTGTTCTCCGCAAAGGACACCACCTCGAGCTCCTGAGCATCTAGGTCGCGGTAGTAGCTCTTCAAGTCGAGAATGCGAGATTGAGCGACAGGATCAGGTTCAGAACCAACACCCTCGGCGGCATCAGCGCCGGTGTTCTGCATGTCGACTTCCTCGTTGGCTTCATCATCTGAGACTGCTCTGTCTTCGCCTCTGTTCCAATGGCATACAATATCATTAGCTCCAGTCCTCAGATGTTCACTATTGGTGATGATGACTGACTCTGTGAAATTGGGCATCTCGCGGCGGTGGACCTCGCGAAGGATGGCCTCGGCCTTGAGGCTGGACACCCGCAGCACGTTCTTGTCGAGCGAGACGCCAGACGAGAACCCTAGCGCGCGCAGCCAGTCGGCCAGTTCATTGCGCTCCTTCCGTCTCTTGCCAGTGTGCGGGAGCTCGACCAGGTACCCCTGTCCGGCGCCGAACTTCTTGGCGAGCTGCGCCTGCTGGCGGACTCCGAGCTGCTCAGCCAGCAAGGAGACGAACGTCTGCGGCGCCTCCTGGATCAGCTCCCGCGCGCTTGTCGTGGCAAATACCTGCATTAAAACACCACACAAATGTGGCCATGTACTGAGAGTGCAATTCCATTTGGTTGCATACTCTTCTTGCTTACCGGATCGCTGCTGGCATTCGACTTTGGACCACGAGCCGCGCTGCCTGTCCCACGCTTGGAGGTCTTCTGCTTGGCCGCCTTCGCAGATCGACCGCTCTGCACCTTCCTCTTGCGCGACACGGTCGAAGCGGCCGGCGCTGGCGCCTCCGCCTCGTCCTCGGACGAGATCGGCGACCCGCATACTCCGCGCGCCGCTGCCACCTTGAATGTCGCCATCATCTGCGAGTCGCTCGAAAACTGGCGCGCATTTCTCGATTTGCGCGAGTTTCAGCGAATCATCGAGCGCTGCATGTTTCATTCGCTGAAATGCAGTTGAAGTGGAGTCGGACACGCGCCTCGGATTGGCTGAAAACTCGCGCTAGTTACTGCAACTTTATGTCGAGATAAAGTGCTCTGTTCCGCTCGGCTCGATGCGATCAGTGCGAACAAAGGCCGCGGTCGCAAGAAGAGAAGCCCACAGGTGCACGACATGGTGACCCACAAGCGACCGCAGCACGTCGGTTGGACGACGGACCACGCGCTCGACGGCGGCAAGTCGTCCATGGGGGTGCTGCTCGACTGGCTCACGACGCCCGGCAACTACGACCGGTGGCGCGCGCCTGGCGCCTCCAAGATGGCGGTCGGCGCCGAGATCGTGGAGCGGCTCGAGGCCGTGGGGATCTTCCACCGCCGCGCCAGGGACGTGTACACGAAGATCTACGACATTGAGCGGAGCTTCCACGAGGCGGCCGCGCAGCTGCAGGACGCGCGGCGCCGGCTGCAACAGTCCAAGGGGACGGCGGCCGAGCCGGGTCTGTACAAGCTGCTCGCCCAGTACTCGCGGTACTTTATGCTGCTCCAGCCCGTCATGGGGGACCATGCGGCCGCGAGCGTCCCCAAGAAGCGTCCGCTGCTCTCGACGCGACGGAAACCATCGCCCCGGCCGGTCGAGGTGACGCCCGAGAAGCCGGCCAAGAGACTCGCGACCAGAGCCGCCAGCGGCTCGCGCGCGTACGCGGACAAGCAGTGGCAGCACGAAGAAGAGGACGAGGACGTCAAGTTCACGGCGCTGGCAAAGAACAAGTACGAGTCGTCACCGAAGAAGCCGAAGCGGGACGCCAGCGCGAAGGAGCGGCCGGTGGAGAGCGACTGGCTCGACCCGCCGGTCAAGTTCGGCGCCGATAAGCCAGTCGAGGACACCCCGGTCGTCGTGACGATGGAGTCGATCGCGCTCGAGCGCGCGCAGGTGGAGCTCGCCATGCGGCGCGTGGAGCTGCAGGCGGTGCGGGACCAGGCATTGGTGGCTCGCGTCAAGGCTCGCGGCGAGCTGCTCGACTGCGGCGTCTCGCTGGACGAGTGCGACCGCCTGCTGCCGCTTGATTTCTGACATATGGGAGTGGTGGTCCAGACAGCGAGTTAGTGCTAGAGCGATGGTATCGCATTGGCAGTGTGTGGCAAGACGCCGCTGCATGAAATGAACAAGCGAGTGATGGAGGAGGATCGAAGCGTCCGAGTCTATTCCGAGTGGTGTCGGCGGTTTACCACCGAACGGGTATAAATAACGAGTCTATCGTTGGTGGAGGAGGGGCTCTACACTCTAGCGCAGATATCGTACAGCGCGCCGGCGACCGGCGTCTTCGTCCGTCGGCGCGTGCGCGCGGTGGCGTCGTTCGATCCGAGGGGCCACGCGCCGCGCTCAACGGAGGGCTTGGTCTCTCGAACTATTTTTCGGTCGAGAGTGTGTGGACTGGTGCTGTCGAGGGTCTCGACGCTTGATCAAGCGTCGTCACTCGTGTGCGGTGCCGCGTTGGGTCTTCATGCGGTCGCGGTCGCGGACTGAGGCGCGGGGAACGTGCGTTGCGAGAGCAACAGCATGAGCTCGAGTTTGGAGATGGGGGACACATCGATGGGGCTGCGGTCGACGGTCGGGTCGGCGCTGCCGATGATCTCCGGCGCGCCGGCGAACGACACGCCCTTGCGGCGGCGTGGTGCGGCCGGTGCGCGGGCCATCATGCCCTCGCTCACCCACGCGCAGTCGGCGCGGCGCTCCTGCTTGCTGTACAGCGCGCGCAGGCACTCCTGGCGGTAGTACTCGGTGAGGCAGGCCTCCATGTCGGCGGCGCAGCGCTTGCCCAGCATGTTTAAGTCGATCGCTTGCTGGAAGGCGGTAAATTGCAATGTGAGTGCGAGTGGGCTCCTACAAACTCCGGTCTCCTCCGCCTCTGGTCTCCGCTAATTCCTGTTGGTTCAGTCGCACGCGGCTCGTCGCTCGCGCCGAATATCCCGGCGCCGCAGGATAAGAGCGTCGCTTGCCAGCTGGCGGCGAGGCGCCGTCGCGGGGCCGAGCAAAAATACAGTCGGCGCCTTGCCGGAGCCGCAGAAGTCGCTCCCACGGTGCCGCCGCCTTTCCAGCCGCTGGCTCCGAACGTGCCGGAAAAGGTGCTGCACGCCGTTACTCACGCCGAGCCGGCGCGTCCCCCCATGGGCGGCGTTCCACGCGTCCGCCGCCGCCGACCGGTGTGTTCCCAGCGTTCAAAACGCGGCCGCCCAAAACCGCTCCGCGGGCGTCGCATGAAAAAAGATCTCGAGCGAGCACGAGCGAGCGGGTATCAAGGCGGCGAGCGCTCGACGGCGGCCATGGCGCAGGCTAAAGGGATGACGGGAAACCTTTGCTGGCGACTCAGCCGCCCGACAAGTCGGCGGGCAGACGGCGCGATTTGAACTGCGCGTGAACAGCTGGTCGTCGCTCGTGGGTGGTGTAAAGCGCTGGGCGTCAACCGAGTGGGACTCGGCCACAAGTTCGCTCGAAGCATCTGGCGACCAGGACGCGGAGCTCCTGTGTCAGAGTGAGTCGCCGCCTGGTGCAGCGGCTTCTGGTCGGCGGTGGACTGAGCAACCCGCCGGTCCGCCAGGCGGCGACCAAGGCCACGAAGTCGCACTGACATCTCTGCTCCCGGCCATGAGAACCGCCTGCCGCATGCTGGCGGAAGCAGCGGCCGATCCTTTCGCCGCCAGCAGCCGGCGGTGCACTGCGCTGCACTCGCGAGCGGCGAGTTGCACGGCGGTGCAGTCACAGAGTTGGTAACGCAGCGCTCGCGGATTTTTTTACGCGGCTCATCTTGCCGACTTGCCGGGTCGTGCCATCGCGCTCGTCGACAAGCAGTGCGGGGCCGCGGCCACGTCCCGAGCGCCGGCGCGCGGAATCCAGCTGGCGCCGGCAGGACCAGCAACTTCGACTTGGTCCCTGCTCGAATGGCTCCGCTACCCCCGGTGCATTGTTGAATGGGAGTCGAGTGCTGACGTGGCACCGAGCGAGGCAGGCCGGCGACAATCGACAATGCATTCTCGGTGGCAAGCTGGGCGGGAGCTGTGCCACTGGCCCGCGCTCTGTGCGTCTCGGCCTCGCAGCTCAAAATTTCGGTCGCCGCCTCGGGCGACGGCTAACCACGACGTCGTGAGCTGGGGATACGGACCATCCGCGCGTGGTTGGTTGAACGATCGTGACGCGGTGGTTGACGCAAAGCATGCGGCCAGATGATGTAAAGATGGGATTGTGAGCTGACAGTGTCGAGCGTGACAGTCTCTCGACACGAACGGTCCGCTCCGCCACGACATTGTCAGCCGGTGGAGCCTCCCATACATGGCTGCACCGCGTCAACTGCGGCTGGTCTTGCGGTATCTCCGTCTCTCAATGGCCGACACCGGTGCAACACACCACCTCTCAGCCACGAACAACACTAGACATTGAGCGATGGCGACAATTTATATGCGCTTTGCATCAGCCCACAAAGGCTTCTACCTCGCGCGGGTCCATTTCTAATCAAAATTGGCTGCCAATGACTCTCTGTTTGCGGCTACCATGCATAACTCGCACTGGAGGCGCGGCTAAACGGCAAAGTCCGGGAAGGAGAACTCGTTCGGCGTAAAGTTGCCGACGTGGTAGAAGGCCATCTCGGGGGCCACGACGAGCTGGCGGCCGGCGTTGTCGCCATCGCCGAGCGCCTTGACGAGACCCTGCGACACGGTTTCGGCCGTCATCAGACCGGCCTGGCCGCCCATGAGCTGCGGGAAGTTGGTGGCGGCGTCCTGGCCCATGGCCGTGTCGGCAAAGCCCGGGCACAGCGCCATCACGCGCACGTTGCCGCTCTTCTTGAGCTGGTGCATCGACTTGGTGAAGCCGAGCACGCCCGACTTGGCGGCGGCGTACTGCGGCCAGAACGGACAGTCGCAGAAGGCCGCCATGCTGCACATGTTGACGATCACGCCCTCCTGGCCACCGAGCGTCTTGCGCATCGTGGCGGCGCCGACCTGCGTGCCGCGCATGAGCGCGATGAGGTCGATCTCGATTACCTTCTGCCACGCGAGCGGCGCGTCCTCCTTGAAGAAGTTCATGTCGCCCGAGATGCCCGCGTTGTTGACGAGCACGTTCACCGGCGCCTCGAACAGCTCGGCCGCGAACGCGAACGCCTTGTCGAACGAGTCGTTCTGCGTCACGTCCTGCTGGAAGAAGCCCACGCGCTTGGCGTCGTACTTGGCCCGCAGCGCCTCGCCCGTGGCCTGCAGCTGCACCGCGTCGATGTCCGTGATGACCACCTTGGCGCCACCCTCGAGCAGCGTCTCGGCGAACGACTTGCCAAGGCCGGCGGCGCCGCCCGTGATGATGGCGCGGACGTTCGGGAGCTCCATGACCGTCTACTGGGGGTTGCTACTGCTGCTGCTGCGCGGGGGAGAAGAATCTCAGAGTGATGGGGGCGGCGGATCCGCAGGGGGAGCAGGCGAGGGAGATCCGCGCCGACCAGAGAAGGGAGAGCGGCAAGCAGGCGGGGCGTCGCGGGAGCGGACATGCGGCGCCGCTCGGCCTGGCTCCGCCCGCGATGTTGCCGCGATTGGCCAAAGCGGCGGGGCCAGAAGGAGCTGTCCCACTGTGACGTGGTTGCAGTGCCATCATTGCAATTTATTGTTTCTAACTCATGTATTTTAGCTTTATATTGCATAATACATGTTAATTAAGTAGCTCTTCACTTCATTCAGATCCTTATTCGTAGATTCAAACAATCTTTATGTCCAATGGGTGACCATTATTGACTGATATGCACACCATGATTGGACGATATTCACATTCGAGACTGTTAGCACCATGTTGAAGTGGACCTTTCAATCGACCAAACAAGAACGCCGACAATGGTGAGCGCCGCCTGTCTCGACGGTTCTCCTATTCGCAGCTACACCGCGAGCCGCCTCACGACAGGCAGCGCCACCGAAGCGGGCAGCATGAGCGACTCGAGCGACGATGACCCGACCCTGTCGCCGCGCCGACCCTGTCTGCGTCCGAGGTCGCACATCGCGCGAGTGGAGAGGTACGAGCGGCTGCGCAAGAGCAGCGTCGACCACGCGCTCCGCGCCGACTTCCTTGAGGAGCAGCTACTGCTGCACAAGCAGGGCCTGGGCTTCGACCTCGAGGCCGAGGTGGTGCAGCAGCGCATCGCGCTCGACCAGCGCCAGCAGGAGGTCCGCCAGCTCAAGCTCGACATGGTCCGCGCCGCCGAGATCATCGACTCGCTCACAGCTGATCGTGATGCTGCCAAAAACGAGAACTCCCTGCTGGCGACAGAACTTGAAGCTGCGAAAGCTACGATCAGCAATCTGACGACTAAGCTATGCGAGGCCGAGCACGATCGGCTGCGTGCACGCGAGGAGGTTGAAGAGGCGCTCCATCTCAATCGAGAGCGAGCTGACCAGCAGACTGAGGTGGAGCGGCTTGAGACGGAGCGTCGTGGACTCCACGACCAAGTCCGGTATCTTGAGAACCGCCTTCGGGCCAGCGAAGACGCGGTGGAGCGCGGCAGGGTCACTCTCGCTCGCGAACGAAATGTACACGCAATGCTCGTGCTCATCCCGTACTCGTTGTTGTACAGCTCACACGTACTTTCTGGCTGCTGTAGAACTCGCGTGACGAGTACTACTACCTCATCAAGAACAACCAGCTCTTGTATGCCGAGGTGCAGGACTGGCGAGCGTCGGCCGAGCTCGCGCGCGAGCAAAACGAGCATGCAATCGGCGAAATCAGGCAATTGCTCGCGGCGATCGACGATTACAAGAGCTCAGCGGCTGGTCGAAAGGAGCACTGCAAATGTGGGCTCGCTAGCTGCAGACAGAAACTCGAGCAGTCCGTGTCAAAGGATGAGCCGACACTGAAGTTGGGCCAGCAGACATTGTCCCCGATCAACTCTCCGTATCTGAAGCACAACGAAAGCGAGAATCGCGCAGATATCGCCACCGTGGCAACGAACGCGGAAAATGCAACGGACAAAGTGCACAAGATCCAGCAGCGAGAGAAGCAACACGGTCCAAACATTCAGCCAGCTCACGTCGGCTCAGATACCATGCACGACCAAGCATCCTGCTCCGGTGTGCAATTGGATCTGCGTCTGCCGCTCCACCCACGTCGTCCGATGGCTGATGAGTCATCCCTACACCACGTGATGGTTTGGTAGAAACGGTTGGCCGTCTTGTCACGACAAATAGCCGACAGATCCGGTCGTTCCCGACCCAAACCGCCTCAGCGTCGAGAGTAGTCGAACAAAAGCAGAAATACCAGTAGAGTTCGGTCTGCTAGCAACCCGTTGCTGTCAATCTGCAGTCTCTTCCTCCTTCGTTTCGAGCACAGAAGACTCCTCCGGTTTTGTCGTGTCAAATAGCACGCGAGTCTGGAATTTGAGGACCTGGACAGCATGACAAGACATCAGTAACGAATCGAATGCAATCAATTTCACAATGTGCAGCACCTCCAAGCCGATACTCGTCCACCCTGGCCGGAGCTCTCGCGCGAACAGCTCTAGCTTCTCGTCGCTCGGTGGAGCAACGCTGCAGTCAAACAAGCTCTCTGGGGGAGGCTTCCACGAGTGTCGGAGCGGAATGCTGACCACAACCCGCGTCTTTGATCCGAGACGAGCTGCCAGCCGCTTCCTGGCATCCTCGTCAACTCCTCGATACGCAACCACGAGCTTTTCAACTGGCAGTCGGTGCGTCGAGTCGAGCGGCATCACGAGCTCGCCATTGGAGCAGATCTTGAGCCAGAACCACGTGTCGTGGTACGTGAACCTCCACGCAGGGAGAGCGTGCTCGAGCAGGAACGTCGAGTACACCGGCTTGTTGGTCACCCAGATCCCCAGCACACACTCGTCCGTGTCCGCCAAGCCGGGGACGTCCACGTGCAGCAACTCCCTGTGGTCAAACGTCGTGTAGCGCCGCGCGCGACCGACGCTCTTGTTCTCCCACGGCGGATCCATCACGATCAGCTTGAACTTGTGCAAGAGTTCCATCCCTTTCAAGTCCAGATGTCGTACATCCCTCGATGCGAACGCAGTGCGTGGAGGCAGCAACACTGTATCGAAAGCGCTGCTGCTTTCCTCCAGTGCCGCCACTTTGGCGAGCTGTGCGTGGCGACAATCGTTTCGGTGAAGCTCGTGGTCCGCAGCGAGATTAATCGTCTGCATAGTCTTCGTCATATCAGCAGTCCCCGCATCGCCTGTACTTCCCACTGGAAGAAACTCGCGAGCATTGAAATCTCGGACAATGCTCTCGTGCACTCCTCGCAGCATCATCACGACCCGATCGTCCAAAGGCACAAACTTGCCACAGGCAATGAGCTGCTCCACAGTTGGCCCATGGCTACGCTTGCGTTTCCTGCGCGAGCGTGTCCCGCCCGGACTCGATCCGCCGACGAACGAGCGCTCGGGGATCTGTAGGGAGTCGCGGCGCACGGCGAACTGTCCGTCGTAGTAGTCGTTCACGAGCGCGCAGTGGTTCACGCGCACGACAACCCAGTCGTCGAGCACTGGTGGAGCCATTCCAAGATAATGTCAACAAGGTCGCAGGCAATACGGTGGTATCGTGGATGTGGCGGTTGGCGTTCGGGTCCAGCCAACAATTGGTGATGCCAGCGAGCTGCGCTGTCCGTCGATGTGCAAGTGTGATCGAAAGACGTGACACCTTCTGAGTCTGACTCGCAATCTGATGCCTCGGTATGCTTTCCTCGAGTTCTAAAATTTGACCAGGATGGAAAGTGGCACTCGGCATGAAAGTGAATGAAGTCGCCAACCTCAAGGTCCTGGCGAATGGACAGTCTATGGACCGGAGTGAAGGTCGACGCGCGCTCATGCGTTCCCATTTCTGGAGTTCGACTGCGATCCGGAAGGAGAGGACTACGAGACTGGAGAGAAGAGAAGGAGTGAACGATCGCCATGACAGGTGCCGGTCGCTGGGACTTGGCGTGGCCGGATGGTCAGGCGACACCCGACCTGCTCGGCGACCATGCGGCGGCGCGGTACCGGCACTTCCGACGGTTT
>JAADXC010000533.1:0-19441 GCA_023336425.1 Phytopythium cucurbitacearum (nom. inval.) | reverse complement strand
TTTGCCACGACTGCTCTCGGTGTGGGCGAGAAGCGGCCGCGGTCAGACTCGACTGCCACCGTGGTCAGCGATCTGTCGTCGTCAATTCCAACAAAGAAGGCTAAAGTGACAACGACCACTGAATCTCTGTGCGATCTGCTTTTCGAACCATTCAGTGCGGTTGAGATGCTCACAGATTGCGTTGAGTTCGAGCCTGTGATGCTGGGTGACCTCGACGTGGACGAACTTCTCGAGCTGGAGTGGACCGCCGCTGACGCTTTTGAAGCGAGCGAGCTGGAGATGCTCACGGACTCTGACGTGGTGCTTCTGTTTGGAGATGCCGAACAAGGGATGATGAACAAGTTTGCGTGGCAAGGCGAAATGTCCAACGCTCTGAATTTCTTCCCGTGCAGTGTGTCCGAGGCGTTGGTAGCAGCCGTATTTGAGTTTTAACATGCAACAACTGACTTTGATTATGAATTCGAAAGCCACTCAACCTTCATTTGCATTCCTTTACCCAATGCTGTCCATATCTAGATTGTGTCTGAGCATTCATAGTCGCTGCAGCACTTGTCTTTGGGACCGACCACCGATCTGCCAACCCGCTCAATAGTCGTCCTCATCGAGCTCCGAGTATTCATCTGCGGCGTTGGGACGTCTCCGACCACCAACCTGAATACACCAACAACAGTACACATCCTCACTGATGAGTCACTCCCACCAACATTTCCAAAACCAGTCATGGACGCACCTCATCCCAATCGTCGCTCTCTTCACCCGAAGACTCTTCGTCCGGATAGTCATTCGCAAAGAAGTCTTCGTCGTTCGAGTCGACGCTCTCGCTACCCCACCGCGATCATCCAACGTCCCGACCATCCGCATGCAGCACAGATCAAATACAAACACAGCGTCAGTGGCCGTGTCATCGCTCAGTTATTCAGCGCTCATAGGGATATCTATATAGGAGATCGTACGCATCGCTGCCTTCGTGGCTACCGGGGTCCGACTCCAACATGTACTCTTCGACAGGTTCATCGTGACCACCGCCATCCTGCGACAGCCACAGTTGCACAGCGGGGCTCACAGTCACCACTGGCCCGACGGTCGACGCGCCATCTTCGTCGCTCATCTCGCTGTCCGTCGCGCCAGCGCTGCTCTCTTGGGACACATCCACGCAATACACGTCGTACACAAAGTCCTTGTCCCGCTCTGCGTCTTCACACGCCACCAACGCCTTCTCCACACTTGAGTGGCCGTTGCGACGCGCAAACACCGAAGCCATCGCGCCTTCCCAGTCTTGGAGCATCACACACGTCGGTGAGTGTTGCAGCAGCTTTTCAATCACATCTGCGCGACCATGGTGTGCAGCCGCCATAAGCGCTGAGCCACCGTCAGCTGGTCGCTGAAACGTAGCTGGGTTCGCGCGTATCTCCGGTCGCTGAGAGTTGAGAATCGCAAAGAACTGGCTGAAGTCATTATGCTGGAACGCCATCCAGATCGATTCGTCCAATTCGCGCTCGCCAGGGTTCAACACTCGCGTTGGTCGCAACCGCGCGCCATTCACCGTCAGTGCTTCGCTGGACTCAGCAGCAGCACTACTCTTCGCCGTGGACTCATCACCAGTCGCCTTGCCGTCCTCACCATTCTCCTTGGTCACTCGCACCGCCTGCAAGTCGACTAGTCGGATGCCAGGCAGTTCCACCGTCCCCTTCTCCTTGATCTCAATAACCGACTCCTCTAACCCTCGGGAGCGCTGAATCTCAGACCTCCGCCGTTCTCTTGCGCGGTCCTGCTGCTTCAGCGCGCGCGCTTCGGTGGTCTGTCGGCTGGATGTCGGCGCGAGCGGAGTCTTCTGGAATGGCGTGGCGGCCGACGAGCTCCGCCGAGTCCGGAGCTCGGTGTGCTCGTCCTTGAGCGAACGCGCCTTCTTCTTGAGCCGCTCCGTCCACTTGGACTGCGTCGAACCGGTTGTTAGCGGGTTCTCCATCGTGTCGATGTGCTTGAACACGAAGCTGCTGCTCGACCATCATCCAAATCGCAGTTAGGCATCGCTACCAACTTCCACATCCGTTAGACACAGCTCAACGAACCTCTTTTCCTTGGTGGACAGTTTCGTGAACGCACTGAGCAAGTCTTTCTGCGATGCAGGTTTGTCGCCGGCGGCCTCGGACTTCTCCGCCGCCAGCGGCTCGTCGCGATGCACCACGAGTCGCTCGACCGGGGTGTCGGTCCGCCGACGCTTGACGCGCAGGAACACGAGCGCCGCCTCCGGTTTCTTCGGTGCCACATCGCTCGCTGCTGCAGCGGCCGGCGGTGGAGGTGTCGCCGCACTCCGCTTCCGGCTCCGGGCCGCTGCACGGCCACCGCCACCGCCGCCGCTCGTCCTCGCAGCAGTCTCCACCATTTCTTTTGCCAAATGTCGCGCACCTTGATCCGGTGCGTAACTACACTCGTAACCGGCTACTGGTTACGGGTACGATCCATCATCTTTGCAAAAGGTAACCCTGGTTACGTCGTAACATGGCTACACCGTTTTGCTCAACATGATCACTATTGCTTGGAGATGATCGCTAAAAATACGTGAGCACTGCAACAACCGGACTATTCCGGGATGGTCGCGCCAGCGCGATTGTGACTGTGCAGCGACCCTCTTAGGCGGCGGCGGTCAAGGTGGTTTCTCCGCGGCGAGAGTCCTCGTCTCGCCATCCACTGCAGCGCGAGACCATGAGCACCATCCTCGACCTGCGCGAAGAGATGGACGAGTCGGCGGCAAGCCTGTCGATCCCGAAGCCGCAGGCGATGGAGGGTAAGGCCAAATTCCTCATCCGAACGCTGCCGAAGGAGTGCAACCCGACGCCAGTGCCGGTTCAGACGCCTGGAACCCCCACCAATTCCGCGCTGCTCTCGCCCTCTGCACGGCGAAAGCGCACGTCCCACACCGATCTTGACGTTCAGGAGCTCGACAACCCCTTTGACGATATCACTGAAGAGAAGCTGGTAGGTATTGCGCCAGTTCATGAGCTGTTTAACGGGAGTTGACCGGCAGTTGGCTGTGTGCTGAGCAGCAACAACTCACGGGCCGACAAGACTTATCCCGCGTGACGACACTGCGAATGAGCGTGGATGTGAGCAAGCAGTCAGCGGAGATCCTTGGCGAGCTGTTGCCGTCGCTGCAGCAAATGACGCTCGACGACAGCGTACTCTACAGCTTCCGTGATCTCGGCACGTCGCTGCACTCGCTGCAGATCCTGTCCGTCGCACGCAGTGGCATCACCGACCTCGACGGTATTGGCGCGCTCACGTGTCTGCGAGAGCTGTACGCCCAACACAACCGCATCGCCGACATCAGCCCGCTTTGCATGCACGACGAGCTCCAGATCGTCGGTACAGAAATGCGTTCACGTGCTCAGTCTGGCTGTCGATCATGTCCTCACTTGTGCTGCATTGAATCGGGCAGATTTGACAGGGAACTGCGTGGAGGAGGTCGGCCAAATCGAGCAGCTCGGTGAGCATTCTCGTCTATCACGTCGCTATGGACTCGTTGCTTACTCGACCTGCTCCAGCCTTCTGCCACCAGCTGTCCACACTCAGTCTGTCGGGCAACTCTGTATGCAGTATCGATCACTACCGACAAATTGTCGCCAACTTTGTGCCGCAGCTGTCGACGCTGGACAGCAAACTCATTTGCGATGGCGAGCGGGCGAAAATCGCGGACGAGATAGTCGACGAGGCCATCCGATCCCACCAAAACCGAGTGGATATCGCCTCGACGCAAACATTGAGTCCGTCGAGCTCAGTGAGTATGGTGTCAGCCTCGGACCTGATCGGACAACACGGAGGGCTCGGCTCGCCTCGATTCGATACGAGCTCTCGTTCGCTTTCTCGCTCTTCCAGCGCGATGAGGATCGGAAACGTCGACTCATCAGCTTTCGTACGCCGCTCTGTGCACCATCTGTGAACGCCGGACTGTTCTGACTTGCTCGGTGCGTTGTAGGATCCGCTGGCCGACGACGCCGGCAGCAATCTGACCCACGGCACCGACATTGTGTTCGCCGGCAATGTCACCAGCGCGCTGCGCCGTCATCGCAACGAGAGCGACACCGAGTCACCACGCAAGTTCGTCTCGCCACCACCTTCCGAATCGGCAACGAAGATGACTGGTCCCGAGACGAGTGGGTTGTCACGTGCTCCTTCTCAAGCCATCCCGGATCGACCCAAGACGCCAGCGAGGGTGTCGATCACCGACACGCTGGATCGCGCACACGAGCTCGAGTCGCAGAACCGCAGGTCTCGCGACACAATCATGAGCGAGCTCCGCGCGTGGCAACTCGAGAGCGCTGGTGTGTCGACGCTCGGAGTCACATTCGACGAGCAGGCGACCAACCAGCTCGAGATCCCGCAGGACCAGCGCGCCAACCACCGGCGGGGTAGTGTCAGCAGCACCGTGTCATCGCACAAAACGAAAGCGAGTCGCCGCCCGAATACCTCTGCTGGGGTTCTCCGCGACGGATGGACGGGCCAAGATGTTATCACTGACACTAGGAAGTCTGGCAACGATGAGACTCCGCAATCCAAACCGAGACAGCGCAGCTCGACGCCCTCGGTGGATATTCTCATCCTTGACGACGGCAACAGCGACGACGTCAAGCGACCGGGGTCGCCAGTGATGAAGACGTCGCGCGGAGTGTTCACGGCCACGGGCAAGGGCGGCAAGTATAGCCAGTGGAACCTGGATGCGCTCGCGCCGGCCATCGATACATCCAACGCGAAGCAGTACCTGCCGACGTCGCTCTCGATCAAAGAACAGCAAGAGCGCGTGTTCCAGCGCGGTCGGAGCCGAGATACAGTCGAAGAGGGCGACAGTGAGGACAGCGACAGCGACGATCAGTAAGTGCGTGAGTCTTGCACGCCTCTTGTCTCACTCTCGATCTCCCGAGCATTTGGCTAACTGTTCAATTGATGCTACAGCAGTCTCCACGTCGAGCAAGAACCGGCCGGAACGCGACCACCGCTGGCTCCTCGAGCCACGTTTTTCAATGTTGCGGCGAGCTTGGAGGCGATCGACAAGTGGCGGGACGAGGTGGACGAGCAAGAGGCGAGCAGCAGTCTCTCGCCCAGCGTTCGTCGCAACAGTGCCGGTCAGGCAGCCGAGCTGGCGTCGATCAATCCGTCGGATCAGGCGCTTGGGCCAGCGAACAACGAGACAGACGATGTCATTGTGCAGCGCATGAAGGGGAAACACCCGAGCGTGGCAGAAACCAAGACGCGTGACGGCTTTCGACGGTATTTTCGCGGCATCGAGGCCGAGCGGCTGGAGCGCATTTTGAGCCAGGTGTATTCGGATGGTGACCGCGTGCGGCGACGCATGCAGCTCATGGCCGGACTGTTTCGTCATGAGCTCCACGAGTGAATAGCGCACAATAGAAACTAGTCACATACACCTGCTCAGCTCAACCCACCGACATGTATTTATCCAGAAAGCAGTCAGCAATTGCTCTGGGTCAATGGGGGATCGAACCAGTTTCACACGCCAATCCGTCCACGCTTACGAGCGGTAGTCGGCGTTGATGGCCACATACTCGTGCGTAAGGTCGATACCAAGCACCTGCGACTGCTCGCTGCCGATTCCGAGGTCGATCTCCATCTGCAGCGATATAGCACAAATTAGACTGGCACACAAAACAATCCAACACCACTCTGTCAACGCACCTCGACGAACTTGCCGTGCGGCGGGTAGTCCCGTGAAGTGACGTCGAGACCGCCACGAGTAGGCTCGGTGAGCTGCGCCGCGCGCATGTGCTTGACCAACAGCTCCTCGATCTCGTCGTTCAGCACCATCTCGCCGTTCTCAAAGATGACGACGCCGCCGACCTTCATCTTCATGCGGCGCGTGATGTCCACGTCCTTGTGGTGCTTTCCCATGTACTTGCCGACAGCCATGACAAGCCGCCCAACGTTCGGGTCATTGCCCGCCACCGCGCATTTGAGCAGCGGCGAGTTGACGATCGACTTGCCCACGCCCTTGGCCATCTGCACCGACGTGGCGCCGCGCACCACAACACGCATCACGTGGTGGGCTCCCTCTCCGTTACGCACAATGTCCTCGCTCAGCCCTTGGCACACTTCCTTCAGCGCCTGCTTGAACTCGTCCAGCTGGTTCGCAACGTCGAACGGGATCTGGTCCGACGACACGATCGTCACCGTGTCGGACGTACTCTGGTCCGTGTCGACGCTCAGCGCGTTGTACGTGTCCTGCACCACCTCGAACAGCGCCTGGCGCAGCAACTCGCGCGGGACCGAGAGATCTGGCAGATTAGCGAGCACCACGGTGAGGACTCAAGTTTGCACTCACATCGATCAAGTGAACATCGAGACCGTACCAGTGAGGATGTACGAGAGCATCGTCGCCTAGACAAAAAGACAACTTGTGAGCTCACATCACGAACATCGCACACCACGACCCTGGAGCGTACCATGTCCGGCTCGATCATGCCCGCCCCCTTTGCGATGCCGACAATGCGACCACCCGCCACGTCCTTGGACCGGATCTTCGGGTACAAGTCTATCCGCCACACCAATCAGCGTGAGTCGGGAACATTACAATCAAACAAGCACTTGTCGCTGCCATACCAGTCGTCATGATGCCCTCGGCGGCGGGAAGCACCGACTCGGACTGCAGGTTCTCGAGCAGATGCGGAACGTTCTCGACCATGGCGTCGACGGGGATGCGCCAGCCGATGACGCCCGTGGAGCACGGCAGCACCTGGTTACCGCTCTCGAGCCGCAGGTGCTTGGCGACGGCGTCGCAGACCTCCTGCGCGTCGGCGACACCGCCACCGCTGGCGCAGACGTTCGAGATCTTGTTGTTGACGACGATCGCGCCGAGCGTGTCCTCGTGCAGACGCTTGCGTCCGACGAGCACTGGCGCGCCGGGAAAGGCGTTCTGCGTGAACACGGCGCCGAAGAGCGGCGTGGGCTTGTCGGGCTTGATGAGCGTCATGGTCATCTTGGCCGGCAGGTGCGGCGCCTCCTCTGGCACGAACTGGAAGCTCGTCGTGCCGACCGAGAAGCCCCACGGCAGCCGGCTCTGGTACTTGCCCAGGTACTCCATATACTCGTGGCGCGAGTCGAACACGAACGGGTGGCCGTTCGTCGACATGGCGCGCGCCAGCACACTCGCATGGCCGCCACGGCGCGCGAGCGGCCCGCCGACGCTCCGGTGTAGCCGCAGGAAGCTCATCGCTGACTGATGGACGCGCAACCGGCCGCCGAAAGAGCGCGGGGCTGCTGCTCGAATTCTAGTGGCTCTGGCGCTTCAAACAGATCCCGCCGATGGAGACTTCGACGATACGCACAGGTTACTATTGGGAGATGCAGTCTTTTATACCCACATGTTATCATATTTGCCAATCTTGATTGTACTTTTCCATACAGCCGATCTCCTAACGATTTAGTATAGAAACATAGCGTTTTGTATGCGGTAAGGAATGATTTATGGACCGTCTGCTGCCAAGACTTGCAGATACGAGCGTATGGTGCCCACGACTTCGTCCCTCGCAAATGTGTTAAATCTCACTTTGATTTTGTATGACAAATGCACATCAATGTATACTATAATGTATACCATTGCTCAGTCCCGGGGTTCAATCGTATAAGAATAATATCACAGATTGTGTGCTAACACCAGAGAAAGCTGTACGCAAATCGCTGTTAACAGCGAGCGCGGTCATTATCAATTTTACATTGATTTGACTAATGAACAGGAATATTTGTGTACGCTGTGATGTTCACTAACGCCAAGACCTGACAACTGCAAAATATTGGATTTTACCTGTATAAACCGTTAAGAGACATATTAAATTTATTCTGAATTCAAATAAAATTATCCGATTTTTGGTTTGTAAAGGTATCTCAATTACAGTGATAGCTTAAGCTGTGTTTCTCGATACACATAGCATGCCATATGAAAGGTTTGGTCATTTATTGTATTTCGAGGGTGGTATTAGCGTGTTCATTTGTGGGTATGGCGCGATTAGAAGCACTGAGTACGACACCTGCAGAGTATCACACCAAAAGTGGATTCGCTGCACCGCTGTGCACGATAAGCTGGTGGCTTGAAAGGTGCTACAAACCCTCTTTTGGCGAAATGTTTGGCTTGACAGGTGTCGCAGACCCACTTATGGCATTGCGGGGGTCTTGTATTCATGTGCTTGAGGTTTGGCGTGATACACTGCAGGTGTCGTACCCAGTGCTTCTACCGATCATTGCGCAATCACAACACAAAACGCATAATTGAGGAGAGCAGAATCGTTTCGAAGGGAATCGCATTATTGCGCAAGTGACAACCCAAGAATGACGAAGAGCGAGGAGCCTGCGCCGCCGCCACCTCCGCCGCCGCCGCCCCCGTCGAGCCGCCCAGAGGACGAGGAGCTGCTGGCGGCGAGGAAGAAGCGCAAGAAGGCGGACTTCCGCGAGATCATGGCTCTGTTCCACGACGACAGCGCGCCACCCGCCGAGTCGGCGCGCGCGTGGAACAATCTGTGGCAGGCGACGCTGGCCGAGGCGCAGGACGAGCAGAAGCGCCAGCGGCTGGAGAAGAAGAAGCGGCCGGCGAACGAGCGCGAGCATGCGGTGGCAGTAGCGCGAGGACACGGCCCGAGGACAGGCTTACCGCCTGACCATGGGAAGCGGCCGCGCGCGGGGATGGACAGCGAGCCGAGCAAGCTCGGTCGCGCCGGCCGCTTCCAGAGCAAAGCCGGCGGCCCCAAAGGCTCCAAGCTCATGCAGAAGCTCGGCGGCGGTCGTGGCAACTAACTCGCGGGTTTTCACCATGAGGCAATGCCGACTTGTTAAGTATTAGAATCGTACGTTTAAATCTACTTGGAGGTATGCATAATGTCAAGCAGAGACTCGCTTGACCTCGAGCCTCACGGATCGCTGAAGCGGCCCATCTGGCTGCTGGAACTCCGTGTCTGGCTCAGAAACTGGCGGGCGGCGGCGAACGCCACTGGGTTCATCACCTGGTCGTTATCTTGGCCTCGCAGCCCGCGCAGTAGCTCGTCGAAGCCGCGTCCGTAGCTCAGGTCGTCTGCGAAAATGTACGGCCGAGCCTCCTTCTCCAGCAGCTGCGCCACCGTTGCGTCCACCAGTTTGGGCCGTTTGGAGAAATACACGGGCACGATGGTCTTGCCTTTGTCCTCGGCAAACGCGAGCTGGTCGCTCACCAGTTCCGTCTTGACACTCTGCTCCGACAGCACGACGAGGAACACGGAGCTCTGGAGGATAGCATCCTTGGCTGCCAAAATCCGCTCCTTCATGCTCGACACGTTCGTCATCGAGTCGACGATGATGGGAAAGTGCTGACGACGCAGCTCGGTGCACAGCCGCGTGACAAAGTCACGATGACAGTCGCCGTGGCTCACGAAAATCGAGAATGCTGGCCCCGCTAGGTGCTGGCGCCGCCCACTGCCTCTCGCCATCACGGCGGTAACCACTTCGTCCATCTTTTGCTGATGCAGCGAGGTCGCTCTCTGGAACGACCGCGAACGGGTCCGCACCGGAGAAATCATCGTCGAGCTCTGCAACGACGCGAACGGCGACAAAACCAGACCGCTGCGCAGAGGCGAGCGCGTTGCGATCGAAAAGCGCGAGTCGGTGCCGGTGGTCACGTCCGATTCGAGCGGGGCGAACGAGAAGAAGCGGTTGCCTCCCCCAAGCCGATGCAACTCGACTTCATCACGCAGCCCATCGATCAGACTGCGCAGACTTGCCTGGAACTTGTCTTCGTCAATCTCGAACTCGATGTGGTCCAGCATCGTGGCGTTCGAAACTGTGCTACCGGATGATAAATACGAGTGGCTGGAGGTCACAGCTTGGCCGAACGGCACGACTTGGCGCGTGTAGATGTACACTTGGAGCTCCTCCGACACATCGAACGCCTCACACGACATCGGTACAACTGATACCCCACCACAATAACATAATTCAGGTTAGCATTCGACGACCAAACCAACAGCTGATGGTTTTCAGGATGTGCATACCTGGGATCTCGTGTGTCTTGGCGTACACCAGCTCTTCCATTGAAATGGCTCGCTCGTAGCCGTCGCTGAGCATGCAGACGACCGCCGAGGCTTGCCCAATCATGTCTTTTGAGCTCTGGATGTCGTCGTCGTCATCCCGCATGTACACTGTGATGTAGTTTTGCTCGATGCCTGCGCGAACGCGCTCAGCGAATTGGCGAAACACTGGATCGAAAGATAGCACAACGTCAACGCAGTCGCCGGCCACTTTGACGGCGAACTGGAGCTCCGCCGACGCACTGCACTCGATGGCTCGACGGCCTTGACCGTTCAACGCATAAAGATCTGCTTTCCCTTCAGCAAGCAACGCCAGTGCCACGTCGCGATGTCCAAGACGCAGTGCGAGATGCAACGGAGTATCTTGGGATTCATTGCTGATCTGCTCGTTCACATCGACGCCAGCTTCCACGAACATGGCGACACACGGGCCGCTCACAAGCCCGCCGAGAACGCCAAACGCCAGTGACGTTAAGCCGTCATGGTCAATCAGACGTGGATCCGCGCCATTTTCGAGCAGCTCCTTCACTGCCCGTTCGTAGTTGTGGCGCGTTGCCCAGTGCAGCGGCGTTCGACCAAGGCTATCCTTCGCATTCACATCCGCGCCACTTTTCAGCAACGCGGCGATCACATGGCTCCTCCCCATGACTGCAGCCCAGTGCAACGGAGTTCGTCGATTCACACCATCTTGGAACTCGCCAAGCACATTCGGATCCACATCCCACGACAGCAAATGCGTTACGGTCGCCAAATCCCCAGCCGCGGCAGCTTCGTGAAGAGGGGTCAGAGCCACATCCGCTCCCCAATCACTCAATACGCTGGCCAGCTCTCTGCGTCCGTTCAGCTGCGCGCGTTGCAGCACCGTCGTGCTCATCGCGTTGCCCTTTCCAGGCACGACGAGGATGTTCGCGCGGTGATATATGAGGCTTTCGACGACATCCACCGAGTCGCCGAGGAATATTGGCGTGACCCGCATAGACTTGGAGAAGAAGCTCGTGCGCGCAATCACGTCCAGGTTGGCACCGTACTTCACCAGCAAATCGATCATGTCCGTGTGGCCGTACTCCACCGCGACGTGCATGGGAGACCCCAGCACGTGCGCGATGTTGCGAAAGCGGAGCTGGCACAGGTTGTACAAAAGATCGAGGTCGAACGACGCACCAGCAATCTTGTCGAGGAAGTTCGGATTGATCCCAGCTTCCAACAGCATCTCAACCAGCTCGATGTCCCCGGAACGACAAGCGACGTGCAGAGGGTTCCTCGTGCGGTGCGCAAAGGCCCAACAAAACATGATCGGCGTGTTGTACATCCGCGTCAGCAGCATCTCGAGCTTGACTTTGGACCCCAGAGCACGCTCCGCATGGCGCAGGAGCTTGCCGACCTGAACGTGATCGCTGTTGAGCGTCGCATCGCACAATGCGTACCGTAAATTCCTCTCCAGCGAGCGCACCGACGATCCAAGCTGCAGCTCTTGGTTGAGCGTCAAGTAGGTTTCCGCCGCGTTCGACCGAAGCATCGGAGTGTTCACGTCGTCGGTCGGTGCCTTCATGCGGCCAGACGCTGACAATCGAGAGCTGGAAGCGGACGATGTCAGAGACACGAGGTCGTCTTCTTCCAGTCCCGCACCTAGCTGAAGCTGCTGATGCGCGCGCAGACGATCGAATTCCTTCGTCTGCACCATGATACACACAGCCGAGAACACTGCGAGAAGGTTCGAGGTCTCCATCAAGCTCGCCGGGTCGTGGCTCGTGAGCTCTCCAAAGGCCCAGTAGATGCCGCAGATGAGGAGAATCACCCACGCGAGCGAGAACGTCTGGAAAATGACGATCACCTCGCACACGTACAGCACTGCCGAGTGGATGAGAGCGTACCGACGACCGTTGGCTTGCGTCGTTAGCGTCTCCGAGATGCGACTGCTGTCAGACGCTGCTGGAACAGCCAGGTTAGCTGCTGGTGCTTGTGTTTCCGCGCTGCTTGTCTTCGGTGCAGCTCCATCGTTGGGCTCGCTAGCAATGTAGAGCCGCACGAACGGGAGCGCCGCGACGCCGAGCAGTACGTTCAGCGACTGGATAGATACCCACACGACCAGCACGAAGGTCTTGGTAGTCGAGAAGAAGAGCAGACAGAGCGACACGAACGACAGCATTGTGGTGATCACGACTCGCCAGGTGTAGTACGTGTTCGACCACTGAAAATAGGCGTCGATGCCTCGCCATGACCACTTGGACGTCGGAGCTGGCGAAGGAGACAGCTCTTTAGGCTGCGGCGACGTCGGACTGCTGGAGACGGCGACCTCGGGCCGTGGCGACGCTGCGGGCGGGTCCATCGCCTCGCGCTTCATGAGGAAGCTTTGCTTGTCAGCCCAAAGTGTACCCTGTGTAACCCTGTGGGTTCGGTTCTCGTTGACTTATGTGTCCCACGCTATTGAATAATATCGTCATTATCGATATGGGTACAGTATTACCGGTGGAGGGTGAAATGACTACCACTCGAGTTCGAAGCGCTCCTTCCCCGAAATGCCGAATCGTTGCTTCATGTGCATGTGGAAGCGCCAATTGATGATCACGACAATATGGGTGGAGGCATTGATTGCCATCTGCAAGCTTAGTCTCTGATGGTTCCAGAACACAGGCTAATGTCGCCACTGCTGGCATAGGGCACGTCAGGATAACACGAATTATAGTTACCGAAGATCGTCATCGTCGATCTGCTTCCTAGCCTTCAAGCCCACAATCACGGTTGATAGGAACCACTATCCAAAATCGGAGTTGGTAGGCAAGCTTGGCACAGACGGAGGATGCGCGGGTTCGCGAGAATGCACGCTTCCGCCACTGCCATGTTCGGGTTCTACAGTATGCTCTCCTGTTGCGAAGCGCTCGCTCTCGGTACAGAAAATTCGTCGCAGTGCAGTGTGTTTCGTGCGCTGCGTTGGCAGACGTCTGGGCTCTGACGTTCGGTGTTCTCCTTGTTTGACGCCACCATCCACTTATTGCTTTTTACTGTATCGCCAGCTCGACCTCTTAGTGGATGACATTGGTGCGACCCTACAGGATCGGGCTCGCTCCACCACTCGATCCTATGCGCGCTTCAACAGTCGAAAGAATCCCCCAAAATGCAAACAAATGTTCAAGGTTGCCAGCATCTGTGAGTGGTTGAACTCTCGCTTTCGAGCGACGCTACAACGCACAACAATTTACGTTAGCGTCGAGGTGCGCTGCGAGGTCTGTTTTAGAGTCCCAAACGCTGTTTTAGTGTGTCCCAATTCTTGTTTAGAGTTTAGAGGTCTAAAATAGCGAAATTGCACAAATCAATTCGTATTTCTTCAAAGACTCGACTCACTTGCAAAATGTATGCATCGTCTTCATGGCTTTCACACCAAAATTGCTTGTCCCACACTCGTCTCATCAACGAACCAAAAAGAAGCAGGAGCTCAATTCCGCAGCCCGGATTTTGCATCTAGCGTAGCTCCCGAATCATTAACCCGGTACCTCTGCCCAGTCCTCCAATCAACCAAACCGCGAGGTACAGGACGGAAGAAGCAAGTGCAGCAGGGAGCGCGGAACTACCTCGTGGGCTCGATCCCTGAACACGCGGACAGTCAGGTCGGACGACGGGTCGACTAGCGGGGCACACTCCGCAGCAACAGCGCGCGCAGGAGCGCCATTCTATAAGCACACTCGCCGCACTCCGACACTGGCGAGCACCAGCATGGCGAAGCGGGTCCGCGTCTTGAAAGGCGAGGGCGACGAGAGCCCCGTCGCCGTTCCGGCTGTGGCGACCGGCGCGCGGGCGGCGAAAGGGAAGGCGGCGCCGGCTGCACCGGTGGCGGGCGGGGCCGAGAACAAGCACGTGATGCTGCCGGCGTTCCTGTCCAAGACGTTCGAGATCTTCAGCATGCCCGAATTCGCCAACATTTGCGGGTGGAATGCGAGCGGGGACACGATCATTGTGTCGCAGCTCGAGGCGTTTGTGGCCATGGTGCTGCCGCGCTTCTTCAAGCACCGCAACTTCCCGTCGTTCGTGCGGCAGCTCAACCTGTACGGCTTCCACAAAACGGTGCTGGACTCGAAGCGGCTCGAGTTCCAGCACCCGTACTTTAAGCGCGACCGGCCGGACCTGCTGCACCACATCAAGCGGAAGGTGTCCTCGAGCAGCGGCCACAACAACAACCAGGCGCTCGTCAACTCGTCCGCTCAGGTACAGTCCCGAGTGTGTTCCCGAGACAGTGTTGGAGAATGAGTGTTCGACTGATGTGTGTCGTCATTTTCCGTGTTTCCTTGCAACAGAACTCTCGCCTGGACGCGCACCGCGAGATCTCGGACACGCTGCTGCGGGAGATGAAGGAGCTTCGGCAGCGCAGCGACGCGATGGAGAAGCGTCTGCGCGAGCTGGAGATCGACAATGCTGTACGCTCCCAAGTCGACTGGCATGTTGTGGACAGCATGCTAACGCGTGGATTTTTGTGCCACAGATTGTTCGCAGCGACAATGTCAAGCTGTGGAAGCACCTGGAGTCGGCCAAGGACAAACAGCTCATTATGCAGGAGAAGATGAAGAAGATCATGTGGATACTGTACCAGATCTACCGGGGCAAACACCCGGCGATCCCGAAGCTCTCGACTGCCGACGGCAACACGGTCATCAGCGACGAGTAAGTGCCCTTTTTGTTTCGATATTCCATGCTGCGCTCTGCTTTGTGCAAGCGTGTGTGCCATCCATGTGTGGCAAGAAAGATCGCCGCGCTCTTTTTTGCTAAAGGATGTGCTATGCTGTATCGCTGTGCATGCATGCGTGCCCCCTGCGCCGTGGAACCCGAACGTGGACGGTTGGTCTGATCGTAGCTATATCAATAGCAGCATGCTCGGCCCCAAGGAGTTCCGCGAGGTGCTGCGGTTCTTGGCCATGGACGAGCCGGCGCTGCTTCCAGACTCGTCGATGAGCGTGGACATTGCTGCTCCGGGTCAGGCGTCGCGGAAGCGCAAGTTCGTCGAAGTTCCGACGGACGTCGGAGACTTGGAAACGCTGAACGGTACTGGATCATCTCGAGCTCTAGGTGACATTGGTGCCTTGTTGAAGGTGCATAGTCGCTTGAAGAGTTGCTGACGTTTGTGTGTTGTGTGGTGTACAGAGCCTTCGTCGTTCCTCCAAGTGGGAAGCCCGCTGCCAGCCAATTCTCTGGCCATGACGGTGCCGACTAACCCGCTCCCAGTCCTCACTCCCGAAGACAACCGCAACAACGTGCTCAGCTTGTTCTCCCCGATCAACGTATCGCCGCGCAACAGTCTGTCGGGCACTCCTCCGACTGCCTCTGGTCTTGCTCTGACGAATGGCGTCAGCACCGAAGTGAACACGCATCCGACGACGCCTCCCCCGGCGACGCCAGCTCACAGCGCAGAGATGTTGACGACCCCGTTGAATGGAACTGTGAACGGCAGCAGCACGACTTCAACCAGCAGCGCCATTCCTTCCACAAGCGACAGTATTGTTGCCTCGATCCCCAGTAGCATCATTCCTCATCTGCCTGTCAATCAACTGGGGCTCGGCGACGATGATCTTCCGCTGTTGAGCGATTCGGAGGGGTATTCGTTCGGTGACGGGGAAGAGGTACGACTATTTGTGCCGCTTGGTGGATGTTTGTTTGAGAGCTCTAGCTAACAGAGTGGTTGATTGGTGTGCCTCCCTGCTAGCAGCACGTGATGAAGAAGCTGGAGGATTTCGAGTCGTCCTTGCTGGACGAGTACGACGTCAACTGCTTGGACACGCTGTTGCAGGTTCGTCGAGCTTTATAGTTCTCGTTCTGGAAGTGGGCTGAGGTCTCACGTGCTCGGCTCTTGATGCATTTGACAGCAACTCAAGAACACTGCCGCTGAGAAGTCGTCGACGCTGCCGCCGATTGACCCCGAGGAGATTTTTGTCGGCCCTGAAGACGGGACGTCCCACATCGCGTAGGCCGTCCGGCCGATGTAAATAGTGGAGCCCCACAGCTGAAGACCACCCTGCCAGCGTGCCTCGACGTCCGAGTTTTGTCGAAAGAAGAAGCGCAAGACCGGCGGCGAGGACAGCGATGTATCTTGGAGTCGCTTCGCACCCGAGGCGTCTCTGCGCGAGTCCGTCAGTCGGAGCCGCCAGCGGTGACTTCGCGGTGCGGAGGTGTATCAGCTTCTTTTATTTAATCAAAACAAAACGAGAAAGAGGTTTGCGTCACCAGATCGAGCGACAGCTTCTTGTCGATCTGCCGCCGCGCTGAATCGTGAAGCGCCGTGACGATTTGTTCAGCTCCGACGGCGCTCAACGTCCTCGAGCGCGCTGCGGAGCCGCTGGATCTCGTTGTCCTTGCGCTTGAGCTCGGTCTGGGCCGTCGCGAAGAGCGTCGACAGGTTGGCCTCGAGCACGCCGTTGGCCTCGCCGAGTCGCCGGTTCTCGGCCTGCAGCAGCGCCAGCTCGACGCGCAGCCGCGCGTTCTCGTCCTCGGCACGCGCCTTCTGCCGCAGAGCGTCGGTCTTCTCGAGCGCGCTCACTGACGTGTCCAGATCACCGTACAGGTCGTCGTCGCCCGCTCCCCTGCCGCTCATGCTGCCTGGCCCGGTCCTTGTGCTGTGACCTCGCCCCACCGAGCCGCTCGCCACTTGAATGTTGCATCAATCAAAATGATCTATGTGACATTCGTACTTAGTCGGGTGAAAGCGCGCCAAACCTTGACGCTCTCCACATCAACTCATCAGATGGACGCGAGGTGCGGCAAGTACTGGGAGGACGGCCAGGCGCTTGTGGCGGCGGCGGCAGCGGACGCCTCGCGGCTCGCGCAGACGCAGGGCAAGGTGCTCAAGGAGCTGCGCACCATGAGCCGCTTCCTGCAAAAGAACCAGGCCGCACGCTTCAGCGACAACGCGCAGCAGAAGCTCGTCGACTGCGTGGGCCACTACATGGCGTTCTGCAAGCCGCTGCGAGCCGAAGCAGGCGGCGAGGCGGTCGTCGAGGCTGTGTTCCAGGTCGTGAAGGATGGCCTAGCGATGCCCTTCAACGTCATGGGCACCAAACAGAAGAAGCGGCTGCTGAAATGGTACAACGAGCTCATCGCGATCGTCGGCGGCGACCCCGACGCAGACCAAATGCTGATCGACGGCCTTGAGGTTCCTACACCAGCGGAGCGAGTCGAGTGGAGCGTCTTGGGCATCGACGACGAAGGGTATTTATCGCTCATGCACGCGGAGAGCGGTGAGACTAGCGAGAGCTTCCAGGTCAAGCGGAAGAGCAAGGAGTTCCGCCAGATCCAAAAGGCACTCGAAGAACACGAGGTGACCGTCGTGACGGTCGGTGACGACGTGGCCGAGATCCACGTCGAGGAGGAATAGATCGACTGCTCGGTTGTAACACTACCAATTGGACGAGCAGGTGGAACCAAGCACATTATAATCGAAAGTGGTTCTGGGCCAATCTTTCCGAGTATGCACGTTGACGCGGCTCAAAAACCAGCGGCTGGGGTCTTGTCGCGACTCTCGGTCCATGCCTTGGCGATCGTCCGCTTCATTTCGTCGTCGCCTTGGTCGTACATGTTCTGTCGACGTCATAAGATCAGGATGCGTCAGAGCAGATGCAGCCGAAACATCGGTGGTAACAATGAACGCAGGTACCTTCATCATCTCCATGATGCCTGCGGAAGGGTCGGACGGGCTGGGCTTGGCAGCCTTGCCCGTGTTCTTGGCCGTCAGGTCCATCCACGTGTTGTCCTTGTCCTGCTTCCACAGCGAGATAGTCACGCGGTTCTTCTTGACGCGGAACGAGCTCTTCTCGGGCACGATCTCCTTCTCCAGATTGGACTTGACCAGTCTGTACAGCGACAACACAACGTGAGCACCAACTCCATCACGATGCACAACAGGAGAGACTGCTTCCTCACCGGAAGTTCTTGCCATTCAGGCCCAAAATCTGCACCAAGTCAAACAACATACCAAAAGGTCAGATGTGAGTCTTGCCGACACTCCACAAAGCAGCATCCACGGCGCACCTTCAGGTCGAAGGACGTCTTGGTGAAGCTGCACGTGATATTCTGCTCGGGCAGGCTCCCGACGCCGTCCACGCCCGACATGACAAACACCAACACCTTGCTCTTGCCGTATCCTGCACCAACTCCAGGTCAGCTTTCACCGGATTGCCTTTCGTAGCAGCTCCGACCTACCATCGTCTTCCCAGCCGAAGCGCGAGATCTCCGTGAACGTCGTCGAAGTGGGAGCTGCCGCAGGAGTCGCGACTTTCACCGGCTGCGGGGTCGGCACTGGTGCATTCGCAGCCGGCGCCGCGTCCACTTCCATCGGCTCGCTGGTGCTCTGCGCGTCCAGCGCGAGCTGCTTCTGGCGCAGCAGCGCCGTCAGGTCGCGCACATTCCCGGCCGTCTTGACCTGCTCGAGAAGCGCCTGCAGCTCGGTGACCTCGTCCGCGAGCTTGCTGTTGTTGCCTGCCATCAAGTTGAACTGAGCTGCAATTTCCGATTCTAGGCGAATGCAACCCCAGCGATCGCGCCAGCAGTTGACAGGCGGAGTGTGGAGGACCTTAAGATCCGGGCGGATGCTGCCCAGACTTTAATCCCCCGCAAATGTGATATGCACAACTTCGGATTTGTATGACGAAGTGGGTACAGGGTATACTCCAAAATGTACCAGTGTATAGTCTCGAGATTAAGCTGTATAGCTGTACATTTGCGCTTATATGCACTAATGCCAGCGATTTTTTATACACTTGTCATTGTCAATAGTGACGTGGTCAGTAGTCTGGATCTGACGTGACAGTTATATAACTATTGAAGCGTTCTTAACGCATGCCGGCTCGCCATTCGACATTCCGAGTATCAGCCAATCGTCGACGACCTTTCCGACTTTCGGCCAATTAATTCTCGACTAGTCATCATTTCAGCCAATGGCACGCAGCCGAAGTCCGAATCCTCGCCCACGCCAGCAACGGCGTCGACGCGAGGCGGAAACCGCCACCGACAGCACTACGGACGCTCCAGCAAGCGCTTCAATGGCCCAGGAGAGTGCCAACGCTCCTGCGGCAACAGCTACGTCGCAGCAGCCAGCGCAAGTCGATGCGGCGACGCTCATGCGAATGTTCGAGATGCTGAGCACAGCTCAGCGTCAGAACCAAGAGCAAATGGGACAGATGATGCAACAGCAGGTGATGATGCAGCAGCAGATGGTCCAGGCTCACCTCGCCTCCCAGCGGCCACAGCAGAAGAAGGGGCCGCCACCTCGATCTGTAACGGGGTTACACAGTCTGTAACTGGGTTACAGAGCAGTACAGTCGGACTGTACTGCGTCACGTGTGCAACACTAACATTTGTTGGGTACATTTTGGGATTAGTGTGACCAACACTAATCCATACATAAATTCGGT
>JAADXC010000532.1:0-19500 GCA_023336425.1 Phytopythium cucurbitacearum (nom. inval.) | reverse complement strand
TGCGTTGGTGGAGTCGCGCGTGTCGTCGAAGCTCAAGTTCTACGACGGCGTGAGCCACCTGGGACTGTTCGGTCTCCCCAAGACTGTTCGCGAGGCGTTGGAGGCTGAGAAGCGCGTCATCACGGTCGACAACCCGGTCTTTATGTACTAGATTCGTTGCAACGAGACGCTTGAGACGCTACCTGTCTGGAGTGTTGATAGTTGTTATGGTGGCAGGACCCTACAGTATGTTTCAAGAGATTGAAATGCATGTTGGCGTAGATCGTGTATCCGCAGTATGATGTGAATGCAATGACCTCCACCAGATGACTGAATTTGCTGCAGTTGTATTACAATCGGCGAGCAATGCTGCTTTCTCCGTTCCAGACACCGCTGACAGCGATACATCTATCTCACTTCCGCTGTTCAGCCGGGTCGTAAACACTGTTCTGTGAGCAACTGGGATATTAGATCAGTGAGTCTCTGAACAACCGCGAACTCTGTCGTTGTCACACTCGTTCGAGGAGTCGCGTCGAAGACGACGAGCATAGCAAACGGATCACCCGTGTCCGCATGAATGGGCATTGTGAAGAGGAACCCGATCCCGTTTGCTTCTTTCGCGAGCGGGAGATTTCGGAAGCGAATGTCCAGGTGTGTGTTGCGCACCAAAAATGGTAGGTCGTACACGCATGAGTATGTCGTGATGCCAGTCGATCGGTTGATTGTCTGGTACAGCTCTCCCTTGCGAATGGTCAGAAGGATGTGGGAATCCTCGAACAGTGTCGAGATCGCTGCGCTCTTGCAATTCAGCTCCTTCCCCGCGAGATAGCACACTAGCTGGATGATCTCAGTATTGACATATCGCTCCACCAAGCCGTACCGAGCAAGGCACTCAACGCGCTCTTCTTCATTTAAGATGTCTGGCGGGGATGCGGTGGCAGTGGCGGAGTTGTATTCGAGCGGATAGCGCCTTCGGCCGTCGTGCTCTGCGAATCGGCACTCTTCGAGTAAAGGTTCATCCACTCGCAATTCGTAGCACTGCTGGATCAGATATTGAGCAAGGTAGCGCGGATCGTTCGTCAGCTTTTGGATGTCAGGGTCGTGAGATCCTCCAATCCAACAGGTTGATCGACGATACTGGTCTGTGTGGTGGTTCCCAGTTTCCGAGTCCATCGAGGTGCACTGCCAGTCGTCTTCGCTTACATTGTCGAGCAAGTCAGCGCAACAGCCAACGGCCTGGCCAAATCGCACTAGAAGTTCAACGGCCGCTTGACGCCACTTCTTTTTGGTCTGTATCACCTCAGCCAAGTTGAGCCCAAGAGAACACTTGGATGACTCAATCACCCACGGAGAGAAGGCGAAGTCGGCTAACTGATCAGGACACGGAAGCGGCGAGTTCAATAGCCCAATGCAGTTGGCACAACAGCGCACAAATTGGATCGTGTTGTACACGCGCTCGCACTCGATGACGGACGAGCAGGATACGCAGGTCCAAAGGCCGCAGATGTGACATAGGAACGGGTTCCAGTACAATTCGAACCGCCGATTGCAGACCTTACATGCCTTGCTCGGCTTGGCGCTCGGGTTGAACACCAGCGCCTGGATACCGACACTTCGCCTCCGGATGACGCGCTCGGCGCGCGACAGGCGGTTGAACACAGGGTGATCGACACTCATGGCGAGCAGCTCGGCTTCTTTTCGAGTCTAATTGGCATGACGCTTCGGCAGAACGAGTTTACCGAGAAAGTTGTCGGCCCAAGATCTATTTGTAGCGAAGTTGGCGAATATGTGTGGATATCATCGACAATGGACACGCTGCTCAATTTCTTGTCGCAAACGAGCTGAATCAGTCCCGTGCCGAGGTATTGGTCAAGCAAATCGTATCGAACTGTGCAGCTAATGCGTGCCGCCTCGTTTGGAATCTTTCTTGATTCGAATTTGAGCGAATATGCTGACGACACATCAAATCTCACTGTGCTGCTTTGGACAAATGCATATCGGTTTGGAATTCGAATCGATAAGATCTTCCCGACCAAGAGCCTACGATTGGCTGTCGGTACTGGTTGCAGTCTTCTCAGCAGTCAGTACGTGCGAAAGCACGCCGGCCAGCTCGCGAACGACGGTATACTCCATCGTCGAGATGTTCTTGCGCGGCTTACCATCGACGATCGAGAGCATCGCAATCGCGGTTCCCGAATTGTCTCGAATAGGCACTGTGAAGACGAAGCCGACCCCTGTGGTCGCATTCGCAACCGGTAGCATCCGAAACCGCACGTCCAATCGCGAGTTGCGGACCAGCAGCGGGTGCTCGTTGACGAACATATAGGGTGAGATGCTCGACGAGCGAGGCAGCGTGAACGGTTTCCCGTCAGTGATCATGTTGAGCAGAAGCTGCTTGTCCTCCAGCAAGGTCGAGATGATGGCGCCTTTGCAGTTGAGCTCCTTGCCCGCAAGATGGCAGATCAGTTGGATGATATCTTCGTCGATCTCGCGCTCTACCAAGTTGTACCGGCGAATTCGGTCCCGTCGAGCGGTCTCATCCGGCAAGTCAGGCGGGAGTGCGACGCCATTAGAGTAGTCGTACACGAGCGGGTAGCTGCGTCGGCCGTCAATCTCAGCGATGTGGCATCGGTCAAGCGGGATTTCGTCCAGCTCCACTTCGTAACACTGTTGGACTAGAAACTGCGCGAGGTGGCGTGGATCAGCGGACATCTCAGCCAGATCGAGGATGTGCGAGCCTTCGACGCGCACACTCGAGTAGCGCTGATGGTCGTCGTTGTCGTCAGAGTGGGTTGTTGGACCGGCGTCGATCGCTGTGCTTTGCCAGTCGTCTTCACTGATATTGTTGAGCGCAGCGACGCAGCATCCAACTGGTCGACCGAGCCGCTCAAGCAGATCAACCGCCGCTCTTCGCCACTTGGTCTTGGTCTGGAGCACCTCGGCTAGGTTCAAGCTGAGCGAACACTTGGTCGATTCCACGAGCCACGGCGAGAAGGTGAAGTCGGCCAGCTCGTCCGGATTCGGCATCCACGAGTTGAGAAACCGCAGACAGTCAGCGCAGCAGCGCACGAACTGGATCTGGTTGTGAGCACGCTCGCGCTCGATGACCGATGAGCACGACTCGCACGTCCAGAGGCCGCACATGTGGCACATGTACGGCGTCCAGTACAGCTCGAACCAGCGGGCACACACTTTACATTCTTCGGGCGGCTCGCTGTTCGGAGAAAACACGAGTGTCTGGAAACCGACGCTGCGCCGTCGGATGATGCGATCCAGTCGACTTGGCCGCTTGAACACCGGGTGTTCTGCGCTCATGCCGGCAGTGGTAGGATAGTGCGCGATTGCTTTCTGGTGGGGCGGATCGGATTGAGGCTGTGCGTTCCATTGCCCTCATCAATCGAGGACGATGTCATGCGTATTTATAAGTTTGATGAATGATCGCCTTAGATGAATGTTCAGTGCTGATCGGCAATCTCGAACCACTCAACCGGATATTCTGACCAGCCAGCATGGATCGTTTGCAACCAGAGGAAGTGCCTAGGTCGAGCTGAGCTACTTCCGTCGAGGTGGCGTCTGAGATGTTGTCTGTCATCAAAGCATTCCGGGTTCAGTCCTCGGTATGCTGCGTGCAGTGTGTCACTACCCGACCGTTTTGGGGAGGGGTCGATGCAGCAGGCGACTTCAACTTGGATGGATGCAATGTGAGAGTCTCAAGGGAAGGTGTTGCACACTTCCTTGCTTTGGCAAGCACAAACCACTGTCGTAGCAACAGTAAAATGAGCGGTGATGCGACTCCCACACCGCTCAGTCGCCAGAGACATTCGGACAGCGAGCTCCTTTTCATTCTGGACGTTTCATGTGAGTGACCAATTTTGGATCGCTTGAACAGTTCCCGTAGCTCCCGCTCTGACCTGCAGACAAGCGTACCACGGTCTCCTGCGCACCACTCTCAGATTCGCTGGTGGACATGCAGGCGTCCGATCATCCAGTCTTCCGGCGGCCGTCGCGGGAGCAGCTCGTCGCGCGACGCCTCAGCCTCGGACTCCAAGCGCTCGCCTTCCATGTGAGCGACATCGACTCCCCGCCTTGCCACGAATACAGAGATAAGCAGTTCGCACTGCCTCCGCCTGCGCCATTATTGTCCCCGAACTGCAATCTGTGCGGCCGCGGCTTCGACGATGCGTGGCGCGCGCTGCGCTGTCACCTGTGCGGCTTCTTCGTGTGCGAGCCGTGTTCCCGAGTGGTTGAGCGCGAGCGCGAGCTGCACCGCGTCCAATTCGTGCGGTGCTGCTCGCCGTGCCTCGACCGTCTCAACGCTCACTGCCAGTTCGTGGACCCAGACGAACTAGCCGATTTCGCTGCGGCGCCTTGGGTGACGGCATCCAACAGTACGAGCCAATTGCAGGCGCATCTCGCCGACATACTTCGCAGCAACGAGAAGTTACGACCTGCGGTGATATCGCTCTTGGCTCGATTCGGCCGGCCAGTTGGCGGCATCGACATGATGCTGAGTGACATCAGCGAGGAAGACTGGACTGCTGCCACAACCACCAACCACATGGCAACGATCGACGCGATCGGTGGTGCAGTTTCAGGGCTCAGCTCGCCTGGCAGCTCTGTCCAGAAAGACCCAGCCATGGCGTGGAACAAGATGAGTGGTGCCGAGCGTGCTCAATTGTTGGTGGATCAGTGCTTTGCGGTACGCGTGCCCGAGTTGCAGCTCGATCAGTGCCTGTTCGCTGAGCACGACGGACGACGCGCCTACACGCTGACATTCGACGACACCACGGGAATCGCTGGCGCGCCGCTTGTACCAAACGAGAAAAGGCGGAATGCCGCCATCGGCGCGAGTGAGTTGCTCGAGCCGGGTTTTTTTACCCCCGAAATGCGGTTAGTGTGTCTTCTGGCGGCGAAAGAGCTCGACGCCTTGGCTGGAACCATCACGGTCGTGCACGGTAAACGGACGTTCGCGCTGTCGCTGGGCGAGGACGACGGGTCCATCAGCGTCGACCGCCAGCATGCGTGCTGCTCGTATGCTTCCGCTTGGATGCAACCGTTCCTCATTCGCCACACACTGCTCGATTTGCGGTTTTGCAAGTTCCCGTCCATCCTGACCGACGACGGCTTCCGATTCTACGTGTCCTTCCCACTCCTCGACGCCGCGCGAGTGCCCATCGCCCACCTTGTCGTGCTCGACAAGAAACCGCACAAGACGATCACGACCGCCCAATACTCGACTGCGCAGATGCTCGCCGAAGTGTTGACCAACCTTTGTTTGGGCACTTCCCCTGATCCCGGCTATCCGACGTGGTGACCAAATCTGCACAACTGCACCAAGTGACCTAGACTCTCTAATCTGCTAATACACTCCAGTAATCGCTGGTGTTTTTGTGACGTAGTTGTGCGTGGCATCTGCATAGGCCATTTCTCGCACTGGCAACGACCGCAACTCGAGGTTATCATCGGTGGCAGTGGAAATATTCACTCGCAGAGCAAGTTGAAGTTGCTCACATTTGGTATACCCTCACTAAACCGATCATTCGCTTCCGCGACGATTCAGTCGAGCCGTTTGGTCAAGGCCAGCTGAGCGACTCGACATGCAAACGTCAAACCACCCCGTCTTCAGGCGACCGACGCGCCAGCAGCTCGTCACGCGGCGACGTACCCTCGGACTCCAGGCACTTGTCTTCCAGGTCGCCGATGATGAATCGCCCTCTGTGTTCGACGAGCAGCTTGCCACCTCGTTGTCGTCGCCAGCATCGAACTGCAACTTGTGCGGCCGTCACTTCAACGCGCTCTGGAAAGCGCTGAGGTGTCACCTGTGCGGCTTCTTTGTGTGCGACCCGTGTTCACGAGTGGTGGAACGCGAGCGCGAGCTGCACCTCATCCACTTCGTGCGCTGCTGTGCTCCGTGTTTGGTACGAGTCAACGCGCACAGTCAGCTCATGGATCCAGGACAGTTGGCCGACTACGCTGCAACGCCTTGGGTCACGGTATCCGGTTCCACGAGTCAGCTGTCGTTCCACCTTGCCGATATGCTGCGCCGCAGCGAGAAGCTTCGACCAGCGGTTTTGAAGTTGTTGCGTCGGCTCGGACGACCAAATATCGGGACACACGAGACCCTGAATGGCATCACCAGCGAGGACTGGGAAGCCACGGCTGCAGTCGTTCCGTCGGCTGCGAACGGTATGGAAGTCGAGTGTTCAAGTATGCACGGTGGGACTGGTGCCGATATCAATGAGTCAACGGCGGCGGCGAGGGAACTGAGCAGCACCGAGCGCGCGCAGTTCTTGGTTCAGCAGTGCTTTGAAGTGCATGTGCCTGAACTGCCAGTTGACGCATGCGTGTTTGCGGAGGCGGACGGACGTCGGACGTACACGCTGGCGTTCGACAGCGACACGGGAATCGCGAGCGCGCCGCTGGTGCCGAACGACTGGGTTCGTGAGGCCGCGATTGACACATGTGAAATGTTGCGACCGACCTTTCTGACAGCGGAGATGAAGCTCGTGTGTATCTTGGCTGCTAAGCAGCTCGGCGCGACGGCCGGTGCCGTCACTGTCGTGAGCCAAGACCGGCAGTTCGCGCTCAACCTTTGCTCCGAGCTGGGTCCAGCAAGTACCGAACGAGCACACAGCTGCTGCGCGTATGCGGCGACCAGCGCGCAACCGTTCATGGTGCGCAACACGCTGCTCGACCTGCGCTTCTGCCAGTTTCCAGCTGTGCGTTCAACCGAGTCGCTGCGATTCTACGTGTCCTTCCCCGTGCTCAACGTGACGCAGACACTCACCGTCGCTCATCTAACGGTCGTCGACACCAAGCCGCGCGTGAGCATCACCAACGTTCAGTACGCGACGCTGAGGAGACTGACAGATGTGCTCACCAGTCTATGCGTCACCACCGATATGGACCTGGACGATCTCAGCTGGTTGTATCAGTGAATCCAAGTACTGGCTGTAATGCTCCAGCTCAAAGCCAACCCACCATTTGATATCTTCCGCTGGACGAGAAGCAGTGACACTCGACATGGGTCACGAATACTGGGCCATCATCTGCGACCTTCCTGTGCTTTGGCGAGCGCCACATCATGCTCGCGTTGTGCAAGGCGTCAGTGGGCTCGCTCTTGCGCACTGACTTCTTTCTCTCGCAGTCGACATGGCATGTCCTTCTGATCGTTGGCGACGCGGTTGCGATATCTCAGTTCAGGTCTGTATCAGAGTTGATTGGAGCACTTCCGCTCTCTGTCTCGATCGAAGCTGCACGAATCGTCGCAAATCCATCGATGCCCAAGCACTCGACGAAACGGAGGCTGCCCTGCTCGACGTGAACTAGCTTATCACGAGTGGAATGAGCCAGATCACAGCAGGAATCACAGTAGTACTGCCGATCGGCGCATGCAAGACAGCATACAGTCGCGGGACGGGGGCGGTCACCTCGCACCGCGCACAACGAGCATAGCACGGAGGGGAAGAGCGCGACGGCGTCTCGGTTAATCGGCAACCGCGCCGGCAGAAACTGCTCGAGTCGCTCACGCTGAATGCGGTGCTTCTCCTCGCGCTCGAGCTGCTCTTGTTCGGCCCTCGCACGCTCGAGTGGATGGCGCCACGTGCTGTGGTTGGTCTTCTCGTTCCAATAGTATGATGCGTAGGGAGGCTCGTCTAGGAAACACTCCTTCCAGTCGCCCAGCTCGCCTCGTTCGGCCTCGCTCGATGGTAGCCGAAAGACCGAGGTGAGCAGCGAAATATACGACTCGCGGTCGTGGAGTCCCAGCAAGTCGCAAGCGCTTTCGGCCAGCGCCTCGCGGTTATCAACGAATCGCTTTTGCTGGTGCAGCCATGCGGTCGCGGCCTCCGCGGCGTCGTACCAGACCTCGTGCAGGTTAGCGAACCGTGTGGCGCAATGCGCCAGCGCCAGTACGGAGCACCACACGAGGTTGGCTGTGTCCTCTTTCGGGTTCGCCACCAGCAGTCGCGCGTACGGCACTCCGAGGTGCTTGGCGAGAGTCTTGCTGGGACGCCAGTGCTCGTTGGACCGCAGACTCTTGCAGATCCAGTCCAGCGCCGCATTGCCCTCGCTCGCGCTCATCGTCGCACCAGGTGAGGTCGTGGGGCTGGCCAAGTTGGCTGCACGGTGTTGAAGTGAGAGGTCTCCCGAAATTAGCCTGCAGCATTCTATATCCTTGATCATTGAGCTCATTTGTCAGATCACAAATTCCGGTGGCAAATCTGGTCCAGGCAGCACCAGGCATGACGCTCGACATAAACCACGAGTGCTGGACCCTCATCTGCGAGTTCATCCCATTCGACGAGCGCCGCCGGGTGCTGGAGCTGTGCAAGGCGTCGGTTGACTCGCCCGCAAGACAGAACTTCTTCCTGCAGTCAACATGGCGCATGCCGCCCGCGGAGCGGCTCGCCACGCGCGTCGTGTCGTACATGACGATGCAGCGGTTCATCAAGCGCGTCTTAATCAACGAGAGCTGGCAGCAGGAGTATTTGGGCGACTTCTCGGCGCTCGAGAGCCTACGCGTTGGGAAGGAGAGCAGCGAGTCGATATTCGTCTTCGTGTCGTGGCTCCCCACGGCGCTCAAGAAGATCACGCTGCTGCGGCGGTACGGTTGCGTCGAGATCAGAGCATTAGCTCGGCTGGTGAATCTCGAAGATCTTGAGATGGATACAAATTACGTCGTAGATCCAGAGATTTTAGCGACGTTGCCACGGCTGACGCGGTTCAAGCTGGGCGAGCTGGACACTCGAGATTGCGAGCTCGCGTGCGTCGGTGCTCTCGATCATCTGCGTGAGTTGCATGTTGGCGATGTGTGCGTCAACAATGAGTTGCGGCGATCAATGGCGAATGTGGACACGCTGGTGTTAAACGATTGCAACCTGAAGAACTTCGACGAGCTGGAGAAGATTGGGCCACAGCTGCAGAGTTTCTTCATGACTCTGTGGGATAGCGACTACGTCATTTCAAATCAAGCCGTTGAACGGTTCATACGGACGCTAACCAATGTGGAGCGCCTTTCGATGGATCGTGTAACCTCTGGGAGCATGCATTGGCTGAACGCGGCAAGCACTCTCACGAACTTGAAGGTGCTGGATCATGGAACTAGTAAAGTCAGCGACTTGTCGCCGCTGGCAGCGCTTGTCCATCTCGAAGAGCTGAGTGTATGTGCTTCGGACGCTGATTGGAGTCCTGTTGCAAACTGCACACAGCTTCGAAAGATCAACCAGCAAGCAAGGTATACTGACGTGAACTCGACATCGGCGCCTGCACTACAGCAACTACAGTACCTGTCGACTCTCAAAAGGACCTTCCAACTGTCGGGCAACCAGCCGCTCATTCACTTGACCACGCTGAGTATCACATACGGGTCAAGCGCAGCACATGTGTTCCCTCTTGGCTGCTGTCCAGACTTGGAAAAGCTCTCCATGAGAAATTGCGCTATGGACAGCGAGAGTATTGTCGAGAACTTCCCCAAACTCAAGGACTTGTCGTATTGTAACTGCGAGAATGTCGACTTCCGCCCTCTGATTCGGCTGGAACAATTGGAGCGGCTGAGCGTTGCGCAATCTTGGCCGGTGGAGGACGGGATTCCAAGTTTGGGCGAGATGAAACACCTCAAGGACCTTCGACTCTCGGGCATAGGGATTGCAGATATCTCTATGCTCGGCGGCCTGAAGCAGCTACGCACCTTGGATCTATACTGCAACAAGTTTACTGACATTTCAGCTCTCGCAGCGCTTAGGCAGCTTCGAGCGTTGAATCTAAGCTCGACTGAATGTCGAGACGTGTCATGTCTGAATGGACATCCAGAATTGCGGAGCCTTCTATTGCCGAGTGATGCTGATTGCAGCCCGCTGGTGACGAGCTACGGCTTGAACCTCCCCCAGATTGTTCACTTCGAACACGGTGGCTGCAACCGAAACCACTGGACTCGATCTCCATGATTGTCTAGGATCGCCTTAAACTGTCGATATTAGAGGCTACGACGAGGTGAATGAACACAAGTTATTGACAACAGCTCCATCGCGCGACTACTAGAGGCATTCGACCGGTCAATTTGCGGCGTTCGAGGCTGGACAAGATCTACCCTCGACACCCTGGAGGCAACCATGAAAAGGAGCTAGTGGAATTGACGGAACCAATGGAGCCTGATGGTCTACCGGTCATCTCTAGATCTTCTAGGTAACAGGCAAGAGACCATAGATTGCCAGGGAGTGTCAGCTCCCTTCGCTGTGTGTGTTTGCATTTGTTAATCTGCATGGAGATTTTATGGGCTTGAGGGCAAGACCTGCTACACAGAATGTTCAACAGGGCATACTGCCAATCGATTGAACCAATTGTGTCGCACATTACATTTGCTTGCTATCACGGTTTCCAAAGTGACCAATATCCCCTTTCGTCAACGTACGCTCACCACGGTGTGCTCCAACACTCACTGCCATTTCGGATAGCTTGACGGAGCGGATGCTCCAAAGCACATACTCGTCAAAATGTGGGCAAGCATCTGGGCGGTCGCGTACTGCGCCGTCGTGACGCTCTGGTGCGGCTTGGTGTCGAGCACCGTCAAATGCGCGATAGGCAACGTCCCAGCAGCGTTGAGCAGCGGGAAGGACACGTAGAAGCGATAGGCATCGCCCGTGAGCACGGACGGGAACTTGCAGAAGCGCAGGTCGAGCAGCGTGTGGCGGATGAGGAAGGGCAACGTCCAGGCCGTGGCGTACGCGCAGCACGCTTGGGATCGCTCAGCGGTGGCGTAGCCGTCGTCGTCCCCCAGAGAGAGCGCGAACCATTGGTCGCCACGCACGACTGTGATGGAGGCGGCCATGCAGTCGAGCTCCTTCGCGGCCAGGAGACACACGAGCCGCATCTCGGGGGTCAGAAAGTCGGGTCGGAGCAGGTCGCTCGCGTCGATGGCCGCGTTCCGTTGGTTTTCGTTCGACACTAACGGAGCACTGGCAATCCCCGTGGCCTCATCGAACGCCAGCGTGTAGGCGCGTCGCCCGTCGTGCTCGGCGAACACGCACTGGTCAAGCGGCAGCTCGGGCACCTGCACTTCGAAGCATTGCTGGACCAAGAACTGCGCGCGGTCGGCGCCGTTCATCTCGCTCAGCGCAACGTTGGAGATCTTCCGTCCTGGATTGTCCGGCGATCCGAATCCCGAGACATCGGTGCCATCCGCTGTGATGGTGGTTGTGTGGTTCATGCTCGATGTGGTGGTGGCGGTGGTGGCTGCCCAGTCATTGGCGGTGATGTTGTCCAGTACGTCAGCGGGTGCCACAATTGGTCGTCCAAGGAGTCTCAGCAAAGTGAGGACGGCCGGACGCAGATCGACATTGTGGCGCAGCACATCGGCGAGGTGCAGTTGCAGTTGGCTCTTGCGCTTTGACGGCGCGACCCACGGCGCCGCTGCAAAGGCGGCTAGGATGTCGGCGTCCACGAGCTGGCAGTGCGCGTTGATCCGCGTGAGGCACGGCGCGCAGCAGCGCACGTACTGCACGCGGTGCAGTTCTCGCTCTCGCTCAACAACCCGCGAGCATGCGTCGCACACGAAGAAGCCGCAGAGGTGGCAGCGCAGTGCGCGCCAGACCGAGCTGAAGCCGCGGCCGCACAGGTGGCAGCGCGGTCTGCCCGGCGGCACCACCGGATTCAGTGGCGCCGGCGGCGTCTTGGCCGCGAACGACACGCGCGGCAGCTCCGGTTCGATCTCGAACACGAGCGACTGCAGTCCGAGCGACCGCCGCCGAGCGATCAGCTGCTGCCGCGTCAGGCGCCGGAACACCGGGTGGTCCGGTCCCTGCATGAGCGAGCAAGGATATCGTGCTGGTAGCCTCGGGTTGTGCCACGACCACAAGTTTTGGGACACCAAATATAGCGGTTGAACCCAGTCGGTCGACTGAATGAATCACTATGCGGGAACAACCGACACCGAGCGACGAAAACTCGCTCAAATGGTCCTGTTGCCAGCTATTGTCGATCACTGAGCGAGTGACGATGAACCGCTGCATCATCATAATCGACACAACACGCTAGCTGCAATGTAATCGCCTCGTGGCACGCGCCATCTCGACTGCGAGAAATAGCAGCGTCGAGGTGGAGAGTCGACCGATTCCTTGCAGAGCGACCAGGTTGTGGCAATCAACGAAGCGGAGGGAGTCGCACACGATGGCCCAGCACTCTTGGGCTGACGTCGAACAGCAATGCTCGTCAAACTGGTTCAAAACGAACCTCGAAGGTGTCCAAAACTACTGAAATACGTTATTGCTGAGGAGGTACAAGTTGAAGCGGCGGTCACCGTACCCCCGGAACCGGTTACTCCGCCCGTAACCTCTTGTGAATCGCATCTAGATTATTGTAGGTTACGTGTCGTAAATCGTTGGGACTACCGACGATTTACGACACGTAACCTAGCGTTTTATATGCGGTAAGAAACGATTTAGCAACCGTCTGCTACTGGTTCACAACAAATTAAAGTTGCAACATGTCTTTCGTCAAGTTCCTCTCGAATGGCATAGCTGTCACTGCCCTCGGCTGAGATATGCATCAGTTCAAAATCTGATATTTCTGATCCATTTCTGAGAATTTGGCTGAGCCGTCTCTGATTCTGAGGTGCCGTGTGCTTTGACAACCATGGCAAAGACCACTTCAACACGCTGCGTACGTCGCCATTGGAGAAAGCTGGGAGGTACGCGGAAAAAATGCTCTGGAGGGAGGCGGTTAAATAGGGTGGTTCACGCAGGACGAGGTATGTGAACGCCGCTTGATCAACGCATTGGTGCTGATGATGAGTAGAAAGGCAATGCTAGCTCCGCGTGAATTTACTCGCATAATCCGGAGATCTGATCCCGAAAAGGTCAGCTGCAACCACTCAAAATCATTGAACTATAATATAGCATGCGATAATAAGCCTGAAATTGCAGTAAGTTCGAGCTTAAGGTGAAATTTGTATTAACAGCGAACTCGGATTTTAAACAGTTTAGCGCTTGCATAAGAGCGCCCGACCACGCATTCTGCCCTACCTGGTCACAGAATAAACATTCGTTTAGTCCAACATTCAAAGGGAAGTGGAAATGCACCATCATTTTAACCGCGGCATCCAATTACGAGCCTCCGTTATGCACTAGGGTGATCAAGTTTAAAGTAACGACCGTTGTCCCATTTTCTGAGTGTGAAGCCAGTTCGTGCTATCGTTGCCAGTCATGGCCTCCACAGTTGTTGCCAACCAGATGGATATTAAATTGCTGATATAATCACACACTTGGAGGGTCGCTGCGGTTGGACCTTGGAAACAGCGAGGAATGCAACTCGCTAATGCGTGCTGAGTGTCTCCAACTGGCAGACATGGGCGGAGAATAGAAATAAGCACAATTCGTCGCTAACTTGCCCCAATATGGATTTTAATATGAAATAAACTAAGATGTCCGCCAAAAATATTGAACGGCGCAATAACTCCACCAGGCGTCGGCCTCTGGGTTCTGGCGGCCGGCGGCCGGCGGCTGGCGGCTGGTGTCCTCCGCGTCGCGTGGTGCCGCCGACCAATTGCCGAGCGTCGCGCCACGCGCCACCGGTGCGTCCCGTTTCCCGGTTCGATATTTTTCTCCATGTGCTATCGACGGCGCTCGCATTTTTGCTAACCGCCGGCGCAGCCTCCCAACATGCACGCGAGTAGATTCGCGCGAGAGGGTTCACGGCCACCGAGTGTGCGGTGCGCTGTGATTGCATCGTGTGGTCGGCGGTGACGCGGCGGGCGTCGCGCCAGGCGATTGCGCGGTGTTGAGCGGGGCTGCGGACGAATTCTGACGGTGCCGGTGTCCCGCGAGCTCATCCCCCGCGCAATGTCCACGTGGCTCCCGCCCACACGACGTCCGTGAAATATGGAAGTCGCTCGAGCCACCCCAGATTCAGTACTGTACTGCCTACGGTACAGCGCGGTTAGCACGTGCTAACGCCGCGCGATTCCGAATGCCGCCATCGAACACTCGCTCGTCTAAGCGGCGGGGTTTGCTATCCGACCCGCGGGCCATTTTGCCACCCATGTTTGCTAACCGGTGCGCGGTGGTGCTGACGCGGCCGGCTTGCGCCATCGCGCGCTGGTGGTGGCGTCGATGTGATTGCGAAGTCGTGCGGGTTGGGGCTGGTGGGTTGCCGGTGGGGACGGGGTGGTGACCGGAGCGCGTGCGCTCGGCCAATCGGCGCCGCTTGTCTTTGCGTCCTCATTGGCGGCGGCGCGTCATTGGCTGCGACGCGTGAGCGGTCGCATATTTTTGTGCCGCACCGCGGCAGTTATTTTCGGCATCTCGGCCCTCGTCGCGCGTAATTTTCCCGCTTTCATTTCGGCGGTCTGTCCGCCTCGCTCGCGCGCGCGCCAGCGGCCACGGGAAGCGCACGACCACTTTCCATTCCGCGGCGCGTTGTGCTAAAGAGCGGAGAAGGCGGAGGTTTAGCCATCGGCGCGTCACGTCAGCCGCTGGTTCTATCTATCGTTCTCGCGGAAGCCGCCCAAGGTTTGCTAACCGGTCGAGCCGCCACCAGGCACAGCTGCGCTCGGCTGGTCTCCTCTCCCGCCAGTTAGCAAGAACTCTCCTTCCCCGCCCGGTCTGCTGCTAGTGCAGTTGGCATCACCTGACGGAGATGTCGTCCCCCGCGCGAGTGACCTCGTCGTCCCGGCCGGAGCAGGCCGCATTCCTCGACGCTACTGCCATGGGCACATGCTACGCCAAGTGCGCGACCGAGTGCGATGCTCGTCAGCCCGCGCGACGTGCGCGTCGGTCCGCGCCGCCAACGGTGGGCACGGCGCTGTACGGCGCGCTGCGACGCGAGGAGCTGGACGTGGAGGAGCTGGCGGCGTTCGGTCGCGCGGCCGGCGGTGACGCGGCGGCTGTCGTGGTCGCGTACGAGGAGAAGGAGGGCGTGCCGCACCGCGACCTCGCGGTGGCACGCGGCCGGCGCGTGTCGAGCGGTCCGCTGTGCGCGCCGGACGCGTGTCGGACGCTGGAGACGTCGAGCGGCAACCAGGCGGAGCGTCCGCCGTCGTCGTCGGCATCGTCGGCTGCATCGCGTCGGAGACCGTCGGTCGAGCTGAAGAAACCCGCGAAGGCGACCGTTGCGGAGCCGCAGACCGCGGACGAGCACGCGGACAAGGACGAGGACGCGCTGTCGACGTCGGCGACCGACAACGAGGACGAGGACGAGCGGTGCTGCGCCGTGCACAAGCTGTGCATGTGCGAGGTGCGGCTGCACCGGTCGACCGAGTCGTGCTGGCTGGTCGCGAGCGGGTCGGTGTACGACGTGACGGGGATCCTCGGGTGCCACCCGGGCGGCGCGCGCTGCCTGCTGCGCAAGGCCGGCGGGCCGGACTGCCAGCAGGACATGGACTTCCACACGCGCAAGGCGCGGCGCATGCTCGACAAGTGCTTTATCGGCAAGCTCGAGCCGTGCGGCGAGGGCGGCGACCAGTCCAACTGTAGCATTATGTAGACGACCAGGGATGGATAGATAGGCGGTAGGTAGGAGGAGTGGGTGGCAGCGGGGCGGGCACGGCACGGCACAACGCGGCCGGCTCGGGTACGATACTATATAACAGCGGGGGCGCCGACCGCGCCAGTCGAACAACGCGTGATGATGTTTTCTAGCTCTGGATGTCTTCTAGTCTCGTTGTGAGACAGCCTGTTGGCGGTTCCATTGAGCTTTGGCGGGTATCGACTTAGGGAGTGACTGGATGGATACGGACTTGCACTTGTCCGGTCTGGCTTGACACTCGTTGTGCCGACTGTCTTTCGCCGATGCGACCGGCTCTGCAGTGAAAACGTTTGAGAAGAAGTGCATACATGCCATATTCTGTGGATTAAGTTGAGAGGACAAAGCCGCATTGGGCTTCGGACTATTGCACGAACGAGGAGTAGTAGCGCAAGGCAGCCCAACTGGGCCGCTGTCGATGCACTACGCCGTGGATGTTACCCCTTGGAATACCTCTGAACACGAGGTACTCGTTCGGTGCTCCAGTCCGGAACAGCGGGAGATCGATCGAAGACACAGCGAAGATAGCCACCTCGCCCCCAGTCCGCTTCGCAAGCTTGTTGGCCCAACGCTCGGCATGCTTCCAATCACCGAACAATGATACAAACGGTGTAGGAACTCGCGAAGGCCAGCTCAAATGCAGCTGTACCCAGGCCCAAAAGTCCTGGTCGGTGTTGAATGCAGCGTCCCCCCGAGCATCGAAAGCACGATCGCAGTTGCCAGCATGCACGACGCGATACAGCGTGCTTGGAGGGGATCGCTCTTGGCGGTTCTTGAGCACTCGAGCAGTATACGGATCCATCGGAGCAGCAGCTTGATCAATACGACGCTGGCTGGTATTCATCGCGGTACCGGACAATTCACAACTGAAGCGTGGACATCAGCTCTCTCTCTCTCTCTCGCTCTTATAGATACGGTTAGCATGTATCCAGCAAAACTTTATGACTGCGACACGAGTTGATGCTCGATCCAAAACGTCTCAGTTCGGAATGACGTAGCCAAACTTTTGCTTAATCGGTACCGTAGAAAATGCTCTGGCGACTCGCTTGCCACCAGTCAGTCCTTCGCTCTCATTCTAAGTGAACATCTTCATGAACTCGGTCGCGACGGTGCGGCCGCGAGCGTTGAGCGAGATCTTCATCTCGCTGATCTCCTTGTCAATGTCCTCCATGAACTGGATGATGAAGTCGATCAGCTTGTGCTTGTACATGTTCTCCAGGTGCTGGTGCACCACCAGGAAGCTCATGTCGTAGCCCTGTGGACCCAGCGTCACGTCGTTAGATACGGTGATCGAGGGAACATAACAGACAGACAAGATCCCGCACCTCGACGGGGACGCGTCGCATGATGATAAACTGCTCGGCTCGCTGCATCAAAAAGCGGTTGAACTTGTGGCACAGGATGCTCTCGATCTCGTCGGCCTGCTTGATGCAGATGCTCACGCGCGTCGAGTTGATGGACGGCTCGATCAGGCACTTTTCGGACTCGTTGCGGCAGATCAGCACCGGGTTCAGCAGCAGCTCCTTGCTCAGCCTGCAGTCGGATATCAACCCCCACCACCAAACTCAGCGATTCTGCCGAATACACCCAAAACACCAAGGTAGCAAACGCACCGCAGCTCCACCTCGGGCTTGTTGTGGCGCTCGATCACCTGCGAGGGAAAGTTGCGCAGACACAGCGCCGAGTCGAGCGAGTTGCGGATCGCCGCCAGATACGGCGCCAGCGTGTTGGCCTGGCACACAGCGTCCCTCGTTAGCCCCCGCTGCTCCCACTATGGCTCACACCCTCGTTCTCCGCATCCCCCTCTGTGTAGCCCTGCCGTCCTTGCGGCGCACAACCCAGAGCACTTGCCATTGTCGTCGCAGTCTGGAGCTCGGCGCCGGCTTCTTTCTCACCGCCTTGAAGGGAACTCGCGGAATATGCAGCGTAACCCCGAGTGTATCATCGCGGGTTACGTCGTAATCATCGAGATAATGTGGTCCACGCTAAATCAAATCTTGAAGATGTCGATCTAGAGCGCTCCACATTCTGCTCCAGATCATCGTATGGGTCTCTGCTACCTTTCCCGTCATTGCTTTCAGCTCGCGACGTCATTGGCGCGTCACTGGGCCAGTTTGAAGGAAGGATGGCATCGCAGCGCTCTCGGTCGCTGCTGTGGCTCCGCACCACGATCGCGGCCTTGGTGGCCGTGGCGGCGGCGCTGCTGGGGCTCCTGTCGCCTACACAGAACGAGCTGCATCCTCCGGTGACGAGTAGCGAGCTGTTTCCGAGTGAACTGCTGTCAAAGTCGCCGCTGGACGACCGAATCTTGTCGAGCGACGGACAGTACGCGTTCGGTCGGTGGAAGCAGCCGGTGAGCAACGTCACGCTCCACTCGGACAGAGACGATGGGATGCTAGCGCGACTCCGGGCTGCTGTCCGCACCAAGATGTGGCACTACTCGTCCTTCAACACTCCTCGCTTTTTCGTCGGAATGGCTATCGTCAATGTGAGCTGAATTCTCACCGTCGCTTGCGTGTTTCTTCACGGCCGACAGTCTCTAACGGTGATGAGTTTTTATGTGCAGTTGGGATATGTGAGCGACGCCTTCCTGTACGTGGTCGACAAGCAGTCGCCGACAGCTGAAAAGTTCGAGTCCACGGGGAGATCTCCTGGCAGCATCGGACTCACATTCGCCGCCTCGTCGATCGACGCCACGGTAAGCGTGTGGTTATCAGCACCTGTTTGAAATGAGATCGCTTACACGACGTTATCACTCTTGTTGTCTGTTTCACAGCAATGCACGTCGTTCCAATTGACGGATACCGACTTGCTGTCGATTTGCTACAGCGAACGCGATCGCGAATGGACTGCCACGGCTAATGCCACGCTTGCAAGTAGTCTGTTTGTCTACGAGCTGGCTACTTACATGCTAATCAGTCCATCTCTCTCTCTCTCTCTCTTTTCACAACCTCAGATTGGCGAACTCACTGGCGAACAACTCGCCTTCCATGGCGTCTTCCACATGCAGCAGCAAGAAGCGCTGGCGATGCTGTTCCCTCTCGGAAACGACGCGATGCGGCCTGCGTACGTGCACAAGGGTGCCGGGAGTCCCGTGCGTGGCCAACTAGAGCTTGGAGACGCTCGCGATGAGTTTCGTGATGGACACGGCGCCATCGACTGGACTCGTAGTCACGCGCTGCGGTGTACCAGGTGGCGCTGGGCGTCGACGAGCTTTCGCGCCAACGTGACAACGACAGTCAAGAATGGGTCTGGGATGGATACCGAATCGACGCAGGAAGCCGACGTCGGGATCAATCTGAGCTCGGACGTGTACGACATTGATGGAGAGTCGCAAGAAAACGCGGTGTGGGTGAATGGCCAGGTGCATCTGCTGCGCGGAGTGAAGTTTTCTATTCCGATCGACACAGTCCGAGACCAGTGGGCGATTCGATCGTCCGCCGACATGTACGGTGTGCTGTTCGTGTTTCTGAGTTGTGATGGCAAGTAGTTTGCTAACGGTTGTGCACTGATCAGTGATGGCGAGTTTGTGAACCTCCGTTTCACACCGCGCGGCAGTCGACAGGACCACACGAACCTGCTGGTTATCGCCAGCGACTTTGTGCAGCCGTACGGACACTTTGACGGTCGCATCCGCTTCACAACACAGGACGGCAAGAGCATTACGATCGACGTTCCTCACGCGTTTGGTGTCGTCGAGAAGCACTCGGCCACGTGGTAATGGTCGCCAAGTTCTGCCTATCTATCCTCTCCATCGCAACTCAAGACTGTTTAAAAATGAATAGTACAACACGTCACTTAAGGTGAAAAATGCCAATATGCAGCCTCTCGCTCTTCCTCCTCAACTCTGTCAACCCTAAGCGACCTGCTTGCCGAGCGCGCAGGCGATGCGCGGCGTGACCTTGCCGCACACAGCGTGCAGGATGATATTCCACGTAGGAGTGTTCTCGCCAACAGTCGGGTAGTCCTCATCGATGTAGGCGCTGTGCACGTAGGCGTAGTCGTCGA
>JAADXC010000531.1:0-19561 GCA_023336425.1 Phytopythium cucurbitacearum (nom. inval.) | reverse complement strand
AATTGATGAACAGGAACAGCCGACAGGTGTGTCGTACCATTGGTCCTTGGACAGTTTGCTTTCGAAGGCGAGCACCGTTTCGAGCTTGTCGGTCGAGACTGTGTAGTGGAACATGTCGTTCGGGAAGTTCGCGAAGGCCACGGACGGACGGATCGGAACTGGCGACTGCGGTGGAACCAACGGAGTCGAAGATGTCTTGTAGAAGTTCACGCCCGATGGTGGTGGTGGTTGTGGTAGTGGCGGCGCCTGGCAGGAGAACATGGTTGGCGAGGCGGCGCTTCTTCAGTCGGCTCGGATATTCGCGAAGTGTCGAGCAGGCGGACGAGCACTGCAAAGCGACATTGAAGATGAGTATTGTAGCCAATCATGCTGCTGTTTTCGTGCTGGCAAGTTCTGATTGGAGGCAATTTAAACGTCACATTCGTGCAACATTTTGATTTGCAACTTTTTGTTCAAAACCAATTGGCGCGCGGCCGAAAAAGGCGACACCAAGAGCGGAAGCCGTGGTCCGTAGCATGAGCGAGAGCCGCTTCCAGCACCTGCTGCAGCCCCTGCGGTACGTCCACACTACCCCCGTCATCGGCACGACGCTCTTTCTGTCGCGATGCGGTCTCTCTGGCTTGTTGGACCTCGGACCATCGAGAAGATGTTGACACGTTCGTTTCGTCGATCCAGGGACCTGAGCCAGAACTGGAACATCGACCTCGCCCAGGAGCTGGAGGAGTACCTGGACCAGCTTGACTCGCTCAACATCGCCTTCGACCCGAATGACGAGGGCTCCACTGCGACGTTCGGCCCTCGGGTCGGCGCGGCGGACTCCAAGGTCATGAACTTCGCCGAGGCGGCACTGCTCATCCAGGGCACGAGCGTCATCTACAGCCGCAAGGTCGAGTATCTGTATGCGCTCGTCTACCAGACGCTCGCGCACCTGTCCAAGCAGCACGAGGAGCGGCGGAAGGGGCCGAGCGAAGGTGCACAAGCTGGTCAAGATGCAGGGAATGAAGGGGAGGATGATGGTGGAGAAGAAGGCGACGGTGGCGACACGCTGGGCAATGCGCTGCCGGTCTATGACGAGCTGGAAGAGGCGCGCGAAACGCTCATCACGCTGAGGAAGACGGACGCTGGTCGAGGTGGCGACAAGCGCAAGGACGCGGGGCTGTCAAGGAGCAAGAACAACTTGCAGTAAGTGTCAATGGTATGAAGGGTTGGAATGGAACAGGTGGATAATGCGTGGGCTGACCGTGAACAGAGCGTCGGTGGCGCTGATGGGATCGCTAGTCCCTGGAGAGCGCGACCATGGTGACGCGTTCAAGCTCATGTCGTGCAACCTGCACGTGTCTGGCGTCATGCTGCTAGATGAGGGCAGCCGCAAGTTTCTCGAAGAGGAGACTGATTTCAAGTATGTGCGCGGCGAGAAGACGCCGCGGCGTCCGAGTCTCGGCCACGTCGAGTGGGATCTGGCCGGTGACGATGGCAACAATCCGACGACGACCCTCAATTTCGACGACGCGGGCGACGACGATGACGACGACAACATGCCGGACTTTGGCGGCTACGACGGCGACTTTGGTGGTGGTGGTGACGAGCCATCGGACGACGCTGACACGTTTCGCGCGGAGGCTCCAAGCAATGACGCAACGGTGGTGGATGAGCCTGCTGACACCGGATCTACAAGACGAGTGGCCTTCAAGCGAGCAGCGGCGGCCGAGCGTGATCCGTGGGCACCGCTCGACCCGTACGATGCGAGCTCGGCGACGTCGCGACCATTCCGCAAGGGACGATCGTACCCTCGCCGACCCCCCTACAAGACCGAAGCTGCCAAACTGAGCAACAAGAAGGGACCCGGTGGTGACGACGATCTCGTCGATGGGCTGGATGATCCACTGTTTAAGGAGCGGTTCTTCGCAGCTTCTAACCGACCGCAATGGGCTTCGTGGGTGTGGACGGAGACGTCCGAGACGGCGCTCGAGAAGAAGTTCAAGAAGAAGTTCTGCAAGGCGCCTGTGCTGGTCAAGAGCTGCGACGATTTGTGGAAGCTGGAAACCAAGTGGAAGAGCCTCGTGCGCAAATCAGCAGTCAAGGAGGAGCAGAGTGCGCAGGCCATGCTGCTCCAAGAGGAGGCCGAAGAGGAGGAGGAGGAGCAGATGCAGGCCATGAACCTGCACGGCTCGAGCGCGCCGTTGGATCTCCAGTTTGGCGAACTCGGCGCTGACACTGCTGGCGGTGGAGACGATGGCGGTGCGGAAGAGGCTGACGACTATGACGACGATGGCGGCTTCGATGGCGGCGACTGGAACACTGGTGATGACTACGATTCCAATGACAAGTACACGGATGCGGTCAATGCCATGGCGCAGCTCGGCGGTGACCGCCCGCTCACATACGAGGAGATTTGTCGTCAACACATCGAGTCCTTTATGGAGGGTGCTGAGCAGTACGTGCGCGAGACGGACCTGACGAAGCAGGTGAACGAGTGGCAGTCCAAGCTCACTCCGCTCCTCAAGCAGCAGGACGAGCGGCCGCCGTTTGACATCCAACTATACGGGCGTGAGATCATCGGGAACCTGGAGGAGAAACGACGAGTCTCGTTGGCGACTCCCAAGCTTCCGAAGCGACAGCGGACGGACGAGGAGGACAAGGAATGCGAAGTCGTGCCGTTCGACAAGCTCGCAGGTGGGAAGAACTCATACGAGGTGTGCCGCATGTTCCTCGCGTCGCTGCAGCTCGCCAACAACGGCAACGTTCAGCTCGTGCACGGCAAGACAGCGGCCGACCAGGCTCGGGTGCCCTTCCAGATGCAGCTGCTCAGCACCGCCAACGTCTACGAATCGCTGCACGCGTAAGCTAGAGACTGACCTCCACATAGCACAGCACACCGTCCCGAGACAGACGCATGATATAATATTGATACCACTGCTTGCCTTCGCCATACCTCGATGTGCCTAGTTCATGCGACCGATGCAATTGGGTGCGCTGCAGTCGCACGGGATCGCCTCGTCCTCGATCGGGAACTTGTAGTCGTAAGTGATCTCGTCGCCCATCTCGATCGCGCGCTTGGCGAAGATGACGATCTTCTTCTCGTTGTTCTCGACTGGAACCACGCGCGCGTACGCCTTGGGATCGCACGAGTGGTTGATGAAGCGCGCCAGATTGCCGCACCGCGTGGCGTCGATGATGGTGCGCTCGTCCAGCCTGAACATGTAGCACGAGCCAATGCCCATCTCCTCGTATTTCTTCTCGCGCTCGTCTGCGACGCTCTGCGAGATCATCTGGCCCTGGTACTCGACGATCATCTGGCCCTCGGCCACCGCCTCCTTGGTGAACAGCCCGTACCCGTGGATCTTGGACTTGCGAACCTCGAGTCGCTCGTCGAACGGACGTTTGCGGAGTTCACGGTACTGCATCGCGATAGGCAGGTGCTCCAGGTCCATCGCCACACCGTTTCCGCCTCCGCCACTGTTGTTGCCTCCACTCTTCGTTGTCGCCGAGTTGGATGACGTTGGCTCGGCTGGGTCGTTGGATGCCTGCTTGGCCAGCAGTCGCCGAGTAGATTTCGCAGGAGCTCGCGGCGCACCGAACATATTGTTGCCTTCAAAGCCGTCGGTGCGTGCGGATCCAGTCGACTGGCGCGCACGCTCGTCGGCCATCACCAACTGCTCCACCACAAGCCGCGCCATCTCAAACTCGCCCAGCGTCGGCAGATGCTGCTTGAACACATACACTTGCTCGTTCTTGGTCGCGGCAGAATCCTCTACAGATGCAGGGACCGCGGTTCCATGCCGACGCCTCATGGCCTCTTGACGGTGTCGACGAGTGAGAAATCCACGACTGATACCCACCGTCGCTGCCAAGGGAAGCTGCTCGATCTCTTTGGCAATATCAGGAATACCGAACCCGAAGAAATACCCACTTGAGAGCGCAAACGAGAACCACGACGCACGGTTCAGGAATGGGTTCGCCGCAGACGCTCCACTCGCAAACAACTTCGGGTCATCGTACAATGCTACGACACGGCTCCGCAGCTCAATGAGTGCGTCCTTGGCCGATCCCGCGACAATCGGATGCGCTGGGTCATCGGACGCCACGATCTTGAACACTGCGCTCGGTGGCGTCTTGCGCTTAAACGAGGCAGCGATATCATCAGCTGGTTTGTCTTCTGTGGCTCCAGTAGAGGCGCGAAGCCGTCGCTGCTCAAGCCGCTCCTCCACCTCCGTGCTGGAGATGACGCACTCGTACAAGCACCGGGTCGCGATCTCGCGAGTGCTCCAAAAGATGCGCGAACTACGGAACCCGAGAGGGAATATCGACTCCCGCGAGTGGAAACTCGAGTTGCCGGCGACAATGTGGCCGAGCGAGTGCACCGTGAGCGCGCCGATGCGGAAACACGCAAGTCGTTTCTTCCTGGTCTCGGACGATCCTCGCTTCTTTTTGGACTCGGACAGCACCAGCGGCGGATCACTTCGAAGCGCGCGACGCGGCTCTGGGATTGGGTTGACGACAGGGAGTACGCTTTGTAAGGCTGCTGTAGAATGAGCCTGAGGAACTCGGTCCGTAGTATCAGGTGTACTTGGAGCAAGTTCTTCGGCTGCGGAAGCAACCTCTTCTCCGGCTTGGATGGTATCCTCTGCAACCATCAAGTCGACGTCAACTTCATTAGCTGGATGATGCTCACCCGGTGACGGTTCGCTCATATGATCACCAGTATCGTTCATATGGGGAGAGATATCATTTCCGGCTGCTTTAGAACCTGTCGGCTCGGTCGTATCGTCCCCAGAAGCGCGAGGAACATCTCCGATCGAGCCTTCTCGTTCTCCTTGTTCAGTGTCGCTCCCCTCCACCGACGCTGCTGAATTCGGCGTCGGTGCTGGAGTAGTCGACGGCGGTATTTCTGTTGCAGGGGTCGACAAAGTCTTCGATTGGAATTTGCGGGCAATCATTTGCATGTGATCCGCCTTTGGACAGATCGTCTCGCCGTTCGGCAGAAAAGCGACACCGGCATCGACAGCGCAAGGAAAGTGGAAATGTCTTTGACAACGCGAAACGCTGCACCCCACCGTTGCACCAACGAGATTGCATGCGTCACAGCGAATCAGGCGGCTGCGATGCTTAGCTTTCTGGCATTTCTGCAAAACTCCACTGTCGTTCTCGAACACTTCGACCGACCATAGAGCACAGTTGACGTGAACCCACTGCTCCAGATCCGTATAGATCAACCGCCCGCAGGCAGTGTCGTCGCCGACCATAAAACACAGCGCACAAAAGCGGTTGTCGACAAACGGTTGTCGCCTCACTGACACACTGCCATCATCGCGAGAAGTTGGCTCGCAATCGAGTGGGACGGCATCCAAGTCTTCCACCGCCCACCCCAAGAGAGGTGGACACGTTGTCATGTGCACGGTATTCTCGCCCTCACCCTTTTCTGAATGCGCGGCGAGATTTGTCTTCGGTGCGTCGGTTTTCCCGCTAGAGCCAGCCGGTCTGCTTTGATACTCTTCACCAATTGCGATATCTCCGTCGCTGTTTGCGGATGATTTCGGTAACTCGTTGTGCTCGTTAAGCCTGTTCGTCTCGTTCTGTCCGTTTGGCGCATCTGCTTGGACCTCATGAGGCTCCCCATTGTTTCGAGCAGTATCGCCAGTATCTGCCATCCCGTCGACGGAAGCCTGAGCTACCGTCGCCTCACCAAACACCGCCAAGTCATCTTGAGTGTCGTGGACTAAATGGCGTTTGGCGACACGACGGTCGTATTGTTCATTGATGACCGCGATTTCTTCGTCCAGAGTTCGTCCCGAGTCTTCCACGCGCAGCTTTCGAAGCAACGCCCCGCTAAGTGCCTCTTTACCACTTCCGGACATAGATTCGTTTTCCAAAAAGTGCACAACCACCTTGGGGAGAGGACGCCACCCGTATAGCAAATGGACACAAGCCAAAAGAGCAGCGCAGCTACTCGTTTCCGAGACGATGGAGCAAACGGCACTCGTATCTTCGTGCATGTTCACGCCCTGCTTCGAGTAAAAGTTGCTTGCCTTCCGCTGTTGGCGACGCAGTGCAGCGCGCGGCGCCCTCGAGTAGCGCTTGAATCGCAAGTATCTGCTGGCTTTTTGCAGCATCCATTGTGGAAGAACAGCCCCGCTCTCGTCCTGTTCTTGTACTTTCGTGAAACGAAACCAGTCTGTCGCGAAGTTCACGCTGCGGTAGCAGAAATTGCGGAGACATTCCTCCCCCAACCGAAGGATGTACAGGTAGACCGCCGTGTTGTCCGCCCACGACTTCCACTGTTGTTCCTGCTGCAGTTGATGCCGCGCCTCCTTCCATTTGGCGTCCGACTGAGCTCTCATCTGTTGAATGCAGTCGATTAATACTTGAGACCGCCAACTGTTCGGGATACGAGACAAATGCTGTCGCTCCTTGGGACGGCAGATTGCGCAAATATACGGAGCATTTGGATCGTCGACGAGCTTCTTGTGTCGCTCGGGCTCATCCGTCAGCAGGGTATCACAATGGGGGTGAGCCCACAACTCGCAAGCGTCACATTGAATAAGCTCTTCATCCTCGGCGTTCCATTTTAGATGGCACATCGGGCAGCGCTCGTTGTCCTTGCGCTGCTGGCGTGAGTAGGCTGACCAAAGCTGCACTAAGGGTTTGCACTTCTCCTGGAGCAGGGTCGCTGCAGACTCCTTGTCTTTGCGACACGTGAAGCACAGGTTCTGGTCGAAACTGTACGTTTGATCCGGTTGAGGCTTTCTGCACTCTTCACAAGAAATGCAGCTTGAGCAATAAATGGTGGTGGCGCGAGACGGATGCACGCTATTCACACCCCCTGCCGCTTCTTCATCATCCAAATCGGCGTCGCTGCGAATAACAGGATCGAGACAAGTACCGTGATAGCCGCGATCGCAATGCCCACAGAAGTGGAGCGGTTCCGATGCCGTGGCCGGACCCCCGCACACCTCGCACATTTTGCAGTTAGAGCATCGCCAGTACATACGGAGCAGTTCATTGGTCTCCATACGCTCGTGAGTCATCTCGCCAGTGCAAAACATGTGAAAGCATTCGCCACAATCCACGCAAAAGATCATCTCGTCTCGCAGACCAGCGCTCCCACAACCCACACACATATCCATCCAGCAATAAGTGTGTGCCGACACGCGAGACTGGGTCATCTTGAACAGCTCAATCTGCGAGGTGCCAGCGGGATTCGCCGCAGGAAGCTCAGATTGGAGAACGAATACTTCCCGAGCCACTGGAGCGCCGGCACGTCGCTCGATCTGCCCAACAGATGGAAGAGCTGCAACATGCTTGTCAGCTCCGGTGGTCGAAGGCAATAAGCCGGACGAACTGTTAGCGCTCGTTGCACTTTCTGTGCTTGGAGGCGCAACCGTCGTGTCCGATAACTTAGTTGGCAACGAAACACCGGACATGCTCGCATTGGCATTGTCGTGTCCATCCAGAACATCATGCGCAGTATCCACTGCCTCTGAACCTTCACCATCGATGTCCATGTCGGTGTCCCCGCCGACGTCTTCAATCCCGTCAACCGTCGATGCTCCGTCATTGTCGTCTTCGTCTTCGCCGCCCACGTCGTCGTCATCTAACTGCTGTTTTCCGATGATCGAGTTGTTGGGAAGCTGCCGCTTTGCCGCTATCACAAGCGCGTCGTAATTTTTCCCACCGCGCTGTTTCATGCGACTCTTTGGCGCTGTCTGCCGAAAGATTCGCTGGCCCTGTCCGTAAAATCGCCACGCTTCGCGCCAGATGAGGAAATCGCGCTCCTTCGAGTTGAATGTTACGGCGTTCAAGCACATCAGCTCAAAGTCGTCGCGAAACTCGCGGAAGTTCACGCTCGTGTAGTGGTCCTCAAGGATTTTGCTCTGCATCGTGCTGAGATCCATTGGCGATTTGATCACGTCGAAGTACGTCGGGGCGATTGCTTCCGTCACAGGCTCTTTAAACAGATCAATCTTGTCCTCGAGAATAAGGCGGTGAATTACACGCAGCATGCGAATCTTGCGGCAAGTGAGGCACTCGTATTTGTGCATGACCTTCGGGTCATACGTGGATTTGAACCGCAAAGACAGCGCGAAATCCTCATCCTGCAACCGAGCCGGTTTGCCGTCGTCTTTTGCAGAAGTAGCAGCACCGCTAGCTGTACCGTGATGCATGGCTTCCTCGTCAACAGCTGGATTGGGGCTAGCTGCATCACTGCCCAAAAGTATTCCGTCATTGTCGCCATTCACCAATGAGACATCGCCGTCTTCATGGTCATGCTCACGCTTGAGCGCCATTGAGATGTCGGGCAAATCCACTTCGACGTCAAGCTCGAACATCTCGTTACTGGAAATGGCGTGAAATGCAGGATGCGTGTCGGGTTCACAATCAGCATGCACCCAGTGACCGCAAGTTGTGCATGTAAGCAAATCCACACAAGTGGTTAGCGCATCGTCGTCCAAAATGCGACTGCAAACACCACAGAAACACTTGGACTGATAGTAGGGAACGCACGAGGCGCAGAGCGAGATAGCACGGAGCGGTAAACGCCACTGTGACCACCCCACAGCGGGATCATCTCGACCCGATCTATCAGCTTTCGTGGGCGTTGGAGTCGTAACTGGAGCAGCTGAGTCGTGGATCTCAGTGCTGCCGCAACCAGCACACACAGTGCATCCACCACAGATAAATGGAATCTTCAGGTCGGCAATCAGGATCTCGGAGTTGTCTTCGCTGCGCACAGACACAGGGAAGTACGGCGGATCGCAACACGTAATGTGATACGAGCGCGAACAGCGTGAACAATCCACCATCTCTTCCTGTCCGCTCTTCTTATCGTCGTCGTCTTCGGTTTCGACACTTTGGTTCGAAAGCAAGCAGTGAGCACACACGTGAGCATCTGGGTCGTCGTTCTCTGCGTTTGACTTTCGCTGCAAGCCAGCTTCACGAATCATATCGTTAATAAGAGAGGATTGCAATTCAGATTCTGCGTCACCCCGCTCGCTCAGCTTCACTGCGATATCGCTGAACGTAGGTCCGTGCGGAATAAAAACCTTGATGTTCCCATCCAAGATATTCCCTTGTATGCCATTGCTGCCACCCTCGCGCTCCAGTTTATGGGTGTTTGACTCCGCATCGAAGCTTGTGACCGTGTAGAGATGCTCACTTAGACCACTACCCACAGACTGGTCGCCATTGGGGGACTTGACAGCAACCTTCAGTCCAACAAGTGCTTCGCCGATCCCTCGACATCCATCGCTCCCACTGCCTCTGTTTCGTGCGACGAAACGCGCGAGAAGCTGCTGAAATGCGACATCGAGAACCCGACCTTCCTCTAAAACTTCTTCGGCGGCTTGTTCCTCGGACGCAGAGCTCTGATCGTCAATTGAACTGCGAAGCTCAGATGTCACCGCTGTTCCCGGCTCCCACAGCGGCAGAGGCATGCACTTATCCATTTTCCGACACAAGTATTTCGGGACCCAGCATGACACATTTGGCACCGTGCCCAAGTCGTAGTTCCCAGAGAAGATTCGAACAAGCCGATAGTTCGAAAACGCCGTCTCTTCGTCTTCAGCAGTTGGCAACAAGAGCTTTTTGGCGAGCAGATTCATTCGGAGCAATTGCGCCGGCCACCATCGATTGTAAAATGCAGGAACCTTGACGTGCACGAACACTTTGGTGCCGATCACAAGTGGGAGCGCGTACAGCGGCAGAGTCTTGACAATACCATCTGCGAACCGAACGATGTGGTGCATCGCCGGGTGCCGCTCGTCGAAATAGACAACGCGACCCATGATCCAGTGGGCATCCCACTTGAGGAAGATACCGACAGACTTCCCCACCAAGCCGTACATTTGCTTTCGCTCGGCGGCCGACCGTGGAAGCTTGCCGCACAAAGCGGACGCGTACGGATCAGCCACTTTTGCTGCCGACGGCCGCAACAAACTCCCGTGCAGCTGGAACTCGAGGAGCATCTGCTTCGAAAAACGCTGCCTCTTCTTGCGGTTTCGCTTCAGACTGCGCAGACATCCGTTGCAATACCAAGGACGCGCCGGAATCGCATCGAGAGCGTTCGAGCCGATGATGTCCAGCATCTTGTACTCATGGAAGCAGATGTCACAAATAATCACAATGGCGTCGTCGTCACCATCGTCGCCAATGATATCAGCTTCTTCTTCTGTGATTGGATCCGTTGCTCGCGGTCGATTCCCATTGCGACTCGAATCACTGGACGGTCTGTCGCCTTCAGACTTTTTTGACGGAACCCCAACTGGCTGCGGCAAGAAAACACGAGAGAACAGAGCGCTTCCTGGCTCTGGGTCCTCCAGTTCAGAGAAAGAGTCTTGATGCAGAGTGGAGTTGACCCCTTTCTTCTTTGATTTCCCGTTTGAACTGGTTCTGGAACCGCCTTGTCGTTTGCGCTTCTTGTTCAAAATACTGTCGCCTTTTGAGATCCCTCGAGAGGAAGTTGCATCGGCCACAACCGACACAGAACCCGTGCTTGTTCGCCGCTTGTTGTAAACTGGTTGCAAGTTCCGGCATGTGCCACAAAGCAAGATCCCGTCAACATCCGGCGCCGCGTCAGATTTCAAAGGAATGTTGGCATCGCAACCTGAGCATACTCGAACGCTATTGTCAATTGCTTCCAACTTCACTCGCGACACGGCCTGAGCTGCTCGAGAGCGCTTCGAGCGTGGTCTGGAGTCGGCACAACCATGACAAAACCACTCGCCTTCAGGGATAGCTAGGAGTGGGGGATTCAACAGCGATGGATCAAATTCTCCTTCACAGCCGTCGCAAATCAACACTGTCACAATCTCCACGGGTCCAGGAGCTGGTGCTGCTGACACACTGCTGTCCACAAGAGGACCGACAGTTGTGGATGGTGGCGGCGCAGGTTTTCTCTTGCGCTGTTGCTTTGACTTGCCTTTTTTCGTCGTGCGTCGCCCAGTCACGCATTGCGGACAGTACCAGTCGCCGCTGGGTACTTCGGTTAGTGGTGGGTCAAGCGTCGTCATGTCAAACTCGCCATCGCACCCGTCGCAAAGGAGCAAAGTGACGTCGATAAGAGCTGGAGTCGGCGATTTCTGTGCTTCGGGTCTTGATTGACGGCAAACAGCACAAAACCAGTCTCCCTCCGGGATCTCCGTCAGTGGAGGAATAATCGTTGCCATGTCAAACTCTCCTTCGCAGCCGTCGCAGATGAGTATAGTCGCCATTTCGATCGCTGGGGATATATCCGTCGAGGTAGCATTGGATTGCTCAGCATCCGCAGCGAAGGACTCGTCTTTTGATGCTGCAGTGTTGGAAAGCGATGAATCAGGCATGCTGCGGCTGGATAACGCCGTACCAGCAGTGGTAGAAGCCGCACTGGTTGTGTCGACAGGAAGTTCCACTGCCTGGATTGGAGTGGCAGGCAAACCACGCTCCTGCTTGGAATCATGATCACCTCCTTCCTTGGCCTTGTCAGCATGGCGCTTGCAATGCATACACCTCCACTCGACATCACCATCCAGCGGAATATCTTGCGGCACAATCGAGTCGAGGGGGGTGTCATGTTCGTGCGGGTCGCAAAACTCAGCCAGACAAAATCTTAAATTGCATCCATTGCACATGCCCCACCACTCGCTCACTGAATCTTCCGCGCCGCAACCCATTGACCTGAACAGGGCAATCGTGCGCGTGTCGATTGTACCCGAATGCGCACCCGGACCATCGTCCGCACCAGCTCCACTCGCTGTGTAACACTTTGCGCAAATGCTCGACGTTGCACCGAGACCAGTCCCGCGGCCTCCATCAACTGCACGAGGCTGCGAGCGTCTCCGTTTCCTGCTTGAGCCCTTCCTTGTCGGCGCTGGAGGCGTTGGAGGCTGTTGCCGATAGTGCAGGCACTTGCGATGTAGCCATGTTGACTTGCACACACTGCAGACCTCGCGATCGGCGCTGTCAATGCCAATTTGCCGGCAGGACGTGCACACTTCGAAGGTTTCCTTCACGACCCGCCACGGCCCGCCGCCCATGTCTTCGTCTTCCATCACATCGTCGTCGTCGTCTTGAGCATCCTCGGCCTTCCCAAGAACTTTACTGTCATAATCAGCAGGGTCGTCGCTGTCTTCGCTCACAGACTGGGCTCGCAAGTAGCCCACCGCACCAAGCGGAACCACCAGCGGCAACTGATGCGAAGACACGCCCTCTTTGCGCTTTGTTCCATCGCACTTGGCGCATTCGAACCCGCCACCGTCCACTCGCGCACTTTTGTCCATCTTCAGCAAGCACGGGACGTGGAAATACCCGCCGCACGTGGCGCACGCGACGACTTCCTCGCTCGAACTCCCAACTTCCGCCTTGATCTCCACACGATTTCCTCCATCCTGGCGCTCGCCGCCGCTTGGTCCGCCCTCGACTGCGCAATCACTGCCAATAGAAAGCCGCGACGACCGGCCACGCTCCTGCGACCCCGCGACCGCCTCCGCCGTCGAACCCGCGCGGATCACCTGCGAACACAGCAGACACGCGAGCTCCATGCTCGCCCGCGCGCTCGGCGTCTCTTGCGGCCCAGCCACGGCGACTCGCGCGCGCCGGCTTTTCTCGGCCACCGCGCCGTTTTCCGCGTCCCCCGCAGAGTGCGCCGCCACTTGGACTCCAGGCAAGCTTCGCCCAGGATCCGTCCTACAATAACGATTGCTTTCATGAACGTAAAAGTAGGCAAGCACGGTGATTGGCCGAATATTCATCAGTTTTGTCCAGTGGTGCTTCGTAAAATGTGCGCCGCGCGTCGGTGGTTGGAGAAAAAGCATGTGGCTCTGGTCCGATATTGTAGAGCGCTTGTGATGGGCAAAGGCAGCATGCACCATTGCGCCTTTTGACATCCAAACACCAAAAGCTCCTCGATAGTTGCCGATTGACAGTCGACCCGCGGCGGCGATGGACAAGCAAGTGCAGCTCATATGTCTGGACGCGACGCTGGTGATCACCAGCACGGAGAAGGCGCCGTCGCCCGGCCGCGTCGGCTGTCTATCGGCCGCGCCGGGAGCCGAAGAAGAAGGAGCCGACGAGAGCGAGATGCAGCGCGCGGCGCGGCGACTCGAGCTCATCCCGACGCTGCTGCGGCTGTTCTTCTACGAGGACACGTGCGACGGACCCGAGCGATTCCTGAGCTACGTCGAGTCGCAGCACGAGATCTCGATCGTGTTCGACGAACAGCTGCTGGCGCACTTTGCGGACGGCGCGCTCGAGTTCGAGCCGATTCGGTGGAAGGCGCTGCAGGTGGCGTCCGCCGGCACCGGCGCCTTCCTCAGCCAGCTCACCGTGCTCACGGAGCTCACGTCCAAGCTGGCGCGGAGAGACATTAGCGTCTTCCAGATCTCTACCTACCAGTCTGACTATGGTACGGTGCAAACCCTAGTAGCAATGCTTGCTGTGGCTTGCGATTTGACTGGTGTGCAGTGCTCGTTAAGGTAGAGGACCTGCCTGAAGCCGTCCGGTGCCTGCAAAGCTTCTGCATGATCCAGACGGAGAGCGGAGAAGAGCTAGTCGCTGAAGGCGAAGCCGACAACAATGTGGCGCCGAGCTCCCCCAAGAGCGACGACACAGGGGACTTGACCGAGGACGAGGCCGTCGCGGTGCATCAGCACGTGCTCAGTATCCCAAACATCGACTTGCACCTGGTGCAGATGAACCGGAGCGCCGTCAAACGGCACATGTTCGCGCTCGTCCAGCTCTTGTTCTGTCACGGTAGACGGTCGACGAACGATCCACTGGCTGAAGCCGGCAAGGCTGACCAACATTTCCTCAGCTACTCGGAGACAGCCGAAGGCGTCTCGGTCGTCACGAGCGACACAGACTTTCTCGAGCAAGCCAAGGTGCTCGCGAGCAGGGGCGATGAGGGCGTGAGCGTGTCGCCCGACGACTGGAAGGTGGTACAGATCGGCGCGACCAAGCTCGGGTTCACCGAGACGGGCATCGTTGCCGGTCAGACCCGCGTGCTCGTAAACGCTGGCACCATGGTCTTCTACATCAGCACCTACGCCACGGTACGCGCTTCGTTGTGGTGCAAACATCTTTCGTCGGCCACTAATGCGCTGTTCGCTTGCAGGATTTCATGCTCATCAAGGACGACGAGTGGGACGCCGCGCTGCCGATCCTGCGCAGCCATTTTGACGTCATCGAAGGCCGCTTCGCTGCTCTCGAGCAATAGCAGGTAGACTCCATCGAGTCTGGCCATATTTATCACACCAAGAAACACAGCTCGCTTTGCAGTCCAAATACATTCTCGCGTGGGTGGATGATAGAGCTCCCTCTAGGGGTAGCAACACTCTCCACGTTTACCGAACAAAGCAAACTCCTACTCGGGTTGCGACGCCAGGGAGCGAGCGAATGCCGCTTACCACTTGGCGCGCAGCTCGTTCGGGAAGGCCTTGATGAAGTTCTGCCACTTGTCCACGTTCGGGTACTTGTCCAGGATGTCCTTGCCGATGACGTTGACGCGGTCGAACGCCTCGCTGTCTTCCTTCGTGGGGCTCGCGCCATTGACGAACGTAGTCGCCGCCAGCCGCTTCTCCAGCTCGTCCAGGTTGACCGATCCACCGACCAGGACGCTCGACGACCCCGCCGGCGCCGCGGTCTGCTCGTCCGGCTTCATGGCCGGGAAGAGCAGCACCTCCTTGATGTTGAAACGGTTCGTGAGGAACATGGTCATACGGTCAATGCCGCAGCCCCAACCACCCGTCGGCGGAAGTGCGTACTCCATGGCCGTGCAGAAGCCCTCGTCGTGCGGCTGCGCCTCGTCGTCGCCGGCCGCCGCCTGCTGCATCTGCTCAATGAAGCGCTCACGCTGGACCTTGGGGTTGTTCAGCTCCGTGTAGGCGTTACAGATCTCAGCGCCAGCCAGGAAGAGCTCGAAGCGCTCCGTGAGTCCGGGCGTCTCGCGGTGGTACTTGGCGAGCGGCGAATTGTACACGGGCTGGTCCATGATGAAGAACGGCTTCTTCCAGTACTCCTTGTTGTCCTCGATGAAGTGGCCCACGAGCTTGTCCAGCAGCCGCGCGATCGAGCGGGGCGGCGCGCACTCGAGCCCGTACTTGGTCACGAGCTGCTCGAGCAGCGGCAAGCACTTCTCCGGGTCGTCAATCGGGATCTTCACACCAGTGGCCTCCTCGACGGCCGTCACCATCTTCACGCGCTTGAACGGAGGCGTGAAGTCGATCGTCACCGGCTCCTCACCGGGCTCCTTCTGGATCGTGATCGTGTACCCGCCCGTGATCTCCTTGACCATCTCCGAGAAGAGCTTCTCCGTCATGGTCATCAGGTCGTTGTAGTCGGCGTACGCCATGTAGAACTCGCAGCTCGTGAACTCGGGGTTATGCGTCAGGTCAATGCCCTCGTTGCGGAACTGGCGTCCAATCTCGTACACACGGTCCAGACCGCCGATCACCAGCTGCTTGAGGTAGAGCTCTGGCGCCACGCGCATGAACAGGTTCATGTGCAGGTCGTTGTGGTACGTCACGAACGGCTTGGCGGTCGCGCCGCCGACAATCATGTTCATCATGGGCGTCTCGACCTCGAGGAAGCGCTGGTCGTCCAGGAAGCGCCGAATGAAGTTGATGATCTTGGCGCGCGTCTGGAACACCTCGCGCGAGTCGTCGTTCAGGATCAGGTCCAGGTAGCGCTGGCGGTAGCGCGTGTCCTGCAGCAGCTTGAGGCCCGCGCGGGTCTTGGGCAACATGTGCATGCACGGCGAGAGCAGCGTGATCTCCTGCGGGAAGATCGAGAGCTCGCCCTTCTTCGACTTGCCAGGGAAGCCCTTGATGCCAACAATGTCGCCACGGCGCAGAATGCTGTGGATCTTGGTGAACGCCTCGGGGTTCGCGTACGTGTCGAGGCTCGACATGACCTGGATCTTGACGCCGTCGGCGCGCAGGTCGTAGAACACGAGCTTGGCGCCAGACGCGCGCTTGCTGTGCAGGCGACCAGCAACCGAGACCAGCTTGTCCTCGATGTGGTTGCCCGCCTCAATGTCCTGGTAGGCGGCCTGGAAGTCCGGCAGCGCCGTCGTCACGTGGAACTTGTGCGGGTACGGGTTGATGCCCTCCTTCTCGAGGTCGGCAAGCATCTTCTCGCGGTTGGCAAAGTACGCGGTCGGGTCCAGCTCCTCCTCATCGGCGGCCAGTGCGTTGGCCGACGGCTTCTTGGGGCCAGCGGCCGCGGCCTCCGCCGCCTTCTTCGCGGCCTTCTCGGCCTTGGCCTGCGCCGCCTTCTCCGCCTTCTGGCGGCGCTTGAGCTCGTTCTTGCTCAATGGCTGCGCGTCGGCAGGCGCGGGCGGAGCCGCCGCTGCGGCGTCCGTCGGAGGGTTCATGCTGCTGCTCGTGCTACAGCGCCGGAAGGTTGCGGAATGGAGACCCAGTTAGTCCGCCGCGTCGGTCAATAAGCAATTACCACAAGAGAGTTCCCATGGACCAGGCGAGTTAGGACACCATCACTCTGCTCCATCCTGGACGGACGGGCGGCCATGCGACCGCTGAGAAACATTCCCACCACGCACACGGCCCATTGTGGATATATAGACGAAGCGGCTCGTACCTGACGCTCTTGGCTGCTCGCTTCCTGCTCGCTTCCTGGAAGTCGATCGTGGACTGAGGGCGGCCAATCAGTCGGTGGCTGATCTTTTGCGGAGGAGGCACGACAGCAAATTAGCGAAGGTGTACGGTACAAATATTAAATACGGACACACGCCATTTATAATATGTGTCAGCCCGGACTGTACTGGAATGCAGCTTCAACATGAGGAGTGAAGCCAGCCCCGTTTTGACGATTGACACCCCCACATGAACGATCATCGGTGGCTTCCGCCTTGGCAGCAACACAATCGCGTCGCCATCTGTAGGTTCAGAGAAACGAGCTGTTCGGGGAGTCGAAGGTAGCGCTGGTATGCTGAAACAAGTCGCCTTCACACGTGGGCGAGCATCAAGCAGACAGTTACGGATTGTGATCAACCAAAGCAGATACGTGGCCTGTGATGCGACAGCTCCCTGCAAGTCAGCATGCCATAGCGCCGTGAGAGAGTTGCTCTTCCCCACCGATCGAGCTGCAAACCGATGTACCGTGTTTGAAGTAGACAATCAGAGCGCAATCTCGGCGACCTCACAGCAGAGGCGTCACTGCTCGCTGGTCGCATCGGTCGTTTAGTGGTTGCAGTCAGGCGAACACAAGGTCGGGAGCAGGTGCGTGGCGCAGATGCGCTTCGATCTTTTCGGCCACGCCGTTCTTCTAGGTGATGTGGCGCTGTCGACCAATGAAGGCGGAAAACCATGGCGGGAAAGTTAACTTCAACTTGAAGCTGCACTATACACAAGTCCCGCACTTGTGTGCGCGCTATCACTCTGTCGTGTGATTATCTGGCTCGAAACATGCCTAACCGATCCTAAACACCACCGACTCGTTGCGTGTCGAACAACGTTCGAGGTCATGCCTGCCTGTAAAAATCAGTGAACCCATAACCCAAAGCCACTTTCTTTCGTCGCCCAAATGTGATGATTCCAGCGCATCCATGGGTGGGTTTAACCGCTCCTCATGCTCCCCCCAATTCGCGCTCACGGTCGGACAGGCAGACCTCAACCGTCGTATCCTGCCCGTTTTAACGGTGAGGCCATCCCACTTGTGCCGCCATTTCTCAATTTGCCAAGAGCCCGATTGTTTCAAGCAAACCACGATGGCCGCCAACGCCTCAGCCGCTCTCCGCCGTCTCCCCGGGACGCCGGTGTTTGTCAACGAAGCTGGACTTCTTGCTGCGTCGGGATCGACGCTTCCTCGGCAGCTGCAAGAGGCTCGACCGCTCCCATCCGCGCCAGCGTCATCCCCGCTTGGCCACAAGAGGCTGCTCGGCACGCCGTGCTTTGTGTCCAACGACGGGGAGATCGTCGGGACTGCGCCGTCCAAGAAGCGACCTGGACTGAAGCGTCTGCTTGGCACTCCGTGCTTTGTGACGGAGGGTGGCCGCATTGTCAGCGATAGCACTTTGGCTGTGCCTGTCCAGCCCCAGCACCGGCGTCTCCTCGGAACTCCCTGCTTCGTGGATCAGGACGGCAGCATCGCCGGAAGTGATCGACCCTTGGCGCCACCATTTCCTGCGCGCTCGCCCGCTCCAGTCCCAACTAACCTGGATACGCACCGAATCTTTGGAACGCCGTGCTTCGTTGCCAACGATAGCGCTTTTGTTGGCGGACAGATCACGCCAAGCAAGGTTGCTGCGTCGCCAGCTTCAACCATTTCGGAGGCGCGATTGGGGTCGACGGTGGTGTTTCCTGGCTTTCCGGGAGACGCATTCCGCCATTCGGTCCAGACCGACAAGCTCGAGACCGTGATCACTCTGGAGAGCACCAGCAAGGACGCGACATGGTGCGGATCCCTCTCCTGACGGAATGTTGGCCATAGTCAAGACTAACACCTTCGCTGTTGTTATGTTCTTCTTCAGGCAATGCCGTGTCGACGATGAAACCATGGCGAAGTGTGCCCCAGTTGGAGTGCAGCTCCCTCGCTCGGCCGTGATGCAGATTCTATCCGACGAACTTGACTCGACCGCCACGAATAAACTCAGCACCTACCCTGTTGACTTGGTCGCCTCATCGACGTCGCCGACAGCTGCTACGCTCGTTCTGACGCTGGACATTGGCAGTGGGTTGCGTCCGATGTACAAGTTCGAGATGGCATCGGCGAAGTTGTCCGGGTAGGAGAAGTGGTCACACGGAGGTAGGAGGGTGAGGTGGCTACGTTGAAGCAGTTGAACCGCGAATGGATCTACTCTGCGAGGGGTAAAAGCGGATGCATCTACTGTGTAATGTGAGCATGTGAATGGATGTACGCATTTCGTTGCAAAGCTTCATGTTGCGAGAGACCTGTGGCATAGGTTCGCTGAAATGGCATTTAAACAGAACCGCCACTTTCAAACAGATAGTCGAAACGCCTTCGACACCAGTGCGCCAGATCAGCAAGAGTTTCGATTGTATAAAAGCACACACACGGTTTACACGGAGGAAATTGACGAGTGCTATCAGTTGCCCATCGTGTCGGTCGTATGCGTTCTCCCGATCAAAACTCTGTGTGCATCACAACGCTGCCCTGGGAGGAATTTGGCAAGCGCAGTCACCTTCAAGTCTATGTCTTGTTAGGATATGCGGGTAATTGCTTGAACTCACTGAATTATGTAATCTGGAGGGAATCGATTCGAATTTTAACTTCAATGTCACTCCTGATTCAAGATTGATCTCTACACATCATCGAGAACATTTCGATCATCACTATCGGATTTGACCTGAAGAACACCAACTCGCCGACCATGTTCGCCATTCAAACCTCCCAGGGCTCCGTCTCCATCTTCGACGAAGCAGCCACCTCCGATCCGCAGTCCCCGTCCTTGGCAGCGCCTGTGCGTTCGTCTGTGGCCTTCGCGAACTTCCCGAACGACATGTTCCACTACACAGTCTCGACCGACAAGCTCGAAACGGTGCTCGCCTTCGAAAGCAAACTGTCCAAGGACCAATGGTACGACACACCTGTCGGCTGTTCCTGTTCATCAATT
>JAADXC010000530.1:0-19600 GCA_023336425.1 Phytopythium cucurbitacearum (nom. inval.) | reverse complement strand
TCGTGGACGAGTTTCGAACAAGTCGCGTACATCACGACTGCGAGGTGACTGCAGATCTGACGAACCAGTTGGTCGAGCGAAGGTGCAAGGACGGAGTGATCCGGAAAGTGAAAGTGCACAAGGTGTTGCATTGCCTAAAGCACAGTGGAGGGTGCGGGATATCAGTCGACCGAGACGTCAACGCAGCTAAGAATATCCTCAGCGTGCTGATGTGTCAGCTGTCTGGCAATCCGGAGCGGCCGGAACGACTTCGCCGACAATCTCGATCAACCAACTAATCAACAATTCATCATCGTCGGGCTATCCAGGGGAGACCTAGTTGGCTAATCTTGGGTGGTAGGTACTCTCTTCGCGCAAAAAGGTCAACCTTTTTCGAGAAAGTGTATTCACCGGCCGCCGGTCCTGCTCACAGAATAGGATGGACCGGTATTGCTAGGGTACGATTCAGACGGCGGCGTGGCCAATCGTTGCATTCATTATCCTAGCATTTACTCTTTTCCCACAATAGACCGCGTTCGCCGGTTCATTGTTAGCACTTTGTCTTGCTCGCATCCTCGTTCTCTCTTGCCATTGTGTACACTTTGCTCCAACTCACAGCACGCACCGCATGCAGCCGTCCTCGGTGCCGACGAGCACGAGCTGGCGCAGCGGCAGCAGCGCGACGCTGCGGCCCACAGCCTTGCTCTTGGTCAGCTTCCCCGCCGGCGCCATGGTCGTCGAGATGGCCGTCGACACGGACGCCGACCCGGCGCTGGCGATCGCCGCCGTCTCGACGAGCTGCCACGGCTCCAGTCGCGTCGCCGTGGGAGTGTCGCTCGGTCCAGGCGTCTCGCGCACCAGCCGCACCGTCAGCAGCTTGGAGCCGCTCGTGACAAAGAGCACGGCGCCGTCGTCCGAGTCGTGCAGCTCGGGCTGCACCGTCACTTGAGCGTCCACGAGACCTTCGGGAAGACCCGAGATGGTCTGTCGAAGCAGCGGTTTGGCCCCCACGCCGATCTGCAGTCGCCACACACGAGCCTCGCGCTCACTGCCCACGACCAGCAGCTGTGACGCCGAGATGGCCACCAGCTTGACGATCCTCGCGCTGTTGCTGCTGCTGCTCCCGCCGCTGGCACCGCTGGCGCTGCCTCCAGAGTCGAGCGCCTGCCACTTGCCGAGCTGCCGACCCGTGCGCGGATCCACTATCGTCACGATGCCGGTGCCGGTGCCGATCGCCAGGAACGACCGGTTCGACGCCACGTCCCTGACGGTGGTGACCGTGGAGATCGGAGGTGACGTCGAGGAAGCGAGGTGCGCGTCGACGCGCCACTCAGCCACCACTTGAGCGGCGGCACACCGCGTGTCGACGCCAACAACGCGTCGGGGAGTCGCAATCGCGAACTCGGCATCCATCGACGCTGCCTCCAGCACCGCGAGAGCCGCGACCGGTTCCCCTGGCATCTTAAACGGCAGCTTGGCAGTCACCTGACTCGCACGGACGTCCCACACGTGCACGCACGTGGCGTCGGCAGCCAGCGCGCGGCGACACTCGTCGAAGCTGGCGACGCTCGTCACTGGTCCGTCGGCGTAGACAGCGGCCACGGACGCACACGGATGAGCCGAGAGCCGCCACGCGCGGCACGAACCGCTCTTGCTTCCCGACACGATCAGCCGTTCGCCGGCATCAACGTTCAGCGCACGAACGCCGCTCGAGTGAGCTCGCAGCGCGTCGCGCACCTCCCCGTACAGAGCCCACGATGCGCCAGGATGTCCCGATCTTGATGCTGAGCTCTGTGATACTGGAGGAGCTCGTAGGTCAGCACTGAGACCGCCACCGTCACCCACGTCGGCCTTGGGTCGGAACGGCCGCGAGACGACTGGACGCAGCCACGCGTACTCGCTGGTGGAGTTCCTCACACTCGACGACGACGACGCTGCCGCGCGCCGCTGACGCTTCTCCTCCTGCCGTATGAACAGCGCGTCGCTCACATCCTCCTGGTACTGCGTCAGCATCGGCATGTGCAGGAAACTCGTCACGCGCACGCCGTGCAGGCGAACGCTGCGGTACGCAAAACGCAGCAGCTCGTCGAACTCGGCGCTCGTCGTAGTGGAAGACGTCTGCACGGCGGCGTGTGTGCTGCTAGTCGACGCGACCCCGACGAACCGGTCGTCCCGCGATGACGACGACGGCGGCGATAACACTCGCCTTGTGCGCGTGACACGTGCATCCGGTGCGCTCAGGAACGTACGGTTCGCTCGAGTGCCTGCGCGGCTCGGAGTTGCGACACCAGCGCCAGCATCACCGAGCGGGAGTAGCAGCAGCTGAAGCACTGAGCTGTTGGACACCACTGGCAAGTGCTTGTCGAACAGCTCGCGACCCAGCAGACTGCGCAACGGCACACAAAACTCCGACACGAGCTCGCTCGCGACGTGCCACTGGAAGTTGGACACCTCCAGTTCCACGTACATGTCGGCGCACTTGGACAGGAACGCGTTGATCGCTTCGAGCATCGCCGGCTCGGCAAGCGTCGCGTCGGCCCCCAACCGCTGGCATACAGCCACAATCGTGCGCGCGAGCCCGACGGCCGTGAACGCGCGCAGATCCTGCCGCTTGCCGGCTTCCTTGAGCTCATTCAGATGCCGCAGCACCTTCTTCTTGTTGCTCGCCGCTGTTGCATGAGCCGCGTTACCGCTGCCACCGCCGCTTGCGGCATCGCTGCTCGTTGAGTTCGATTTGGCTGCAGTGGAGATAGCCGATGCGAGTCGAGGATGTAGGAACGGCGGCTGCGTCTGCGCAAGCAGATCCACAAGGCTCACCGGTCGACGGCGAAAGAACTCGCGCTGCAAAGTCGCTGCCATCGCAGCCGAAGCTGACGCCGACACCGCCGACTCCCCCAGCGTGCGCACAACGTGCCGCAGTACACGCAACACGACGTAGATCTCACGCCCGAGCTCATCCTAAACGAACCGATCAAGGAAATTGTTAGTGAATCGACGATCTGCGATGGAAATTGAAACACTCACGTACCGGCACGCCTTCAATGCGCACGGCTGCAATAGCCTCCGACACCTGCATGAGCTTCGGAAGAACGTCGAACAGGTGCGGCAGCAGCACGTTCGCGACGGGATAGTCGCCAATCTCCCGGCAGAGCTGCAGCACGGCGTCGGCCACGTGGTGCGCTTCGTACAGACTTGCCTTGGCGAGGAACGTCATGTGCATGCCTACTGCGGCTCCCGAGGCCGCCGCCATCGCCGTCACATCCTTCCGTCGAAGTGTGCTAGAGGACGCAAGCTTGGACCATTTCGCTTTCACCTTGCCAAGCTGCTGCAACAGCAGCGGGAGGACATACTTGGTCGCCAACGACGGTCCGAGAAATTTTGGTGCCGCAAGCTCTCCACACGCCACAGCTGCGAGACTGCACGCTTCAGTTGCGAACAGCGGCTGCGCTCGAGACAGCGGAGCCGATGACTGCGTTGCGTCGCGGGTAGGCGCCATTTCGGGTGCCGACGGTGCTACACTTGCCAGCCATTCGATCACTACCGGCAAGAAATGCTCGAGGAAAGAAGCGCTGCCAAATGCATCGATCAGCGTTTGCAGCGTCTCTGGTGCTGACAGGCAAATCTTGAGCACAAAACCGAGGTCGGAACTCTCGTAAACGCGCAAGACGTCGTGCAGGAGCTCGTGCGGGCACTGCAGCGATGAGCGTGCGAGGGTCGGAAGCAGGAACACGATGGCTGCGACAACACGCTCGACGCAAATGGTGTCCGTGTGCGATGGTGGAGCGTAGAACCGAGCAAACACAGGCTCGAGCATCCGCCAGTGGACCAATGCGAGCTGCGACTGGTGACTTGAAAATGTCGACAGAAACTGGCGCGTGATCGTAAACTGGTCTTTCCACTCATGGGACTGGTGGAGTTGAGCGAGGTATCGATCGATCACATTGAATGCTGGTGGGAAGATCGACGAACGCGACGGCGCAAAATCTCCCAGCATGTATCCAAGTGACTTGGGAACTGGGATGTCCACAGCGTCGTACAGTGTATGCGGCGATGTGCTTGGACGTCGGAAGGCATAAAGTAGCGACGTCACTTCTTGGCCGTCAAGTACGCCAAGCAACATAATTCTTTCTCGAGGATGCGGATGAATCAACGCCAACACCACGTGCTAATCGCACGGAAACAATCAGAACACATGGCCAGTTAGTTATGCTGACAACGAAGGACAGGGTATGTGTTCTCACCTTTATGTTTTGAGGTAGCTTGGACAATCGCTGTCGCACCGAGGCGTCCCATGGAAGCGTCTCTGACGCTGATGACGACCTGGACTCTGTTGGCTGTATCCCGAGTATCGAAACAGTAACATCAGCGATCCATTCGTCGCCTGTTGAGCCACACTTCGGAGACGATGGCGCTGTGTAATCCACGTAAGCCAACAGGTATTCCGTGATTGAGCGCTGCGAGAATAGCGGCACACGCGAGTAGATCTCGGCAATGATGCACCCCAAAGCAAAATAATCGGCCGACCGTGCGCGGTCCAGATCGGACATCATCTGAATATCGGGGAAATGCTGTGCCATCCCAGTTCAAAGCAAGAAATATAGGTCAGCCGTGAATTCGAGGCATTTGCATTTGTCAAGAGACGTACCTCTTCGAGCAAAGCAGGTGGCAGGCTGTACGCAGCCTCAATGATCGCTTCAGCACTTGTCACCTGAGGTCTGAACTCGTCGAGCGGCATCTCAGGAGTCTTAGCGTCTACAGCACCGTCCAAACTGTGATAAGCAGACGTCAGCTGAATGATCTTAGCCTTGTGGCCACTGCTCGGTGTCGACAGCGACTCGAAAGCATTCCCTGTCGGGATCGAAATGGGAAGTCCCAGCTGCAGCAACTGCATATCCATCTCGTCAATCAGGTCGGCGCTATCCAGATCTTGCCACTCCGAGTCAGGTCCCTGAGCATACCCAGCAAGCTCAGCAACCAAATCGCCGCCACTGTTGATACTGTCGTCGTCGGGTTTGCTCAGCTGTTGCCATAAATCGCGCAACAGGTGCGAGCCTCCTGAATTGGGAAAAGGGCTGCTGCCACCAAGTGATGCGTGGCGCGTGTGATGACTTGTACCTCCTCCAGTCCCACCAGTACCTCCATTTCCAGGGACAAGAGCGCGCGGAGTTGTGATTAGCAGCCGTGATGGCGGGTCGCCGCCTGATGAGCTGTTCGGTGATACAGATATCGGCGACGTACTCATAACAGTGCCTGCGCCTGTCATCGCAGATGAAGACGGCTCTGGAACTGCGAGGCGGAGCCCAGGCATATCCCCAGCAGAAGCAGTACCAGCAGCAGAACTCGCACCAGCACCAGCACCACCAGTGTTACCACCAGCACCTTCCGCATGGAAGAAGTTGGGAATGACAGTAGCCAAGCGCGACATGTTGTTGCCCACGCGAGGGCCACTCGGATCACGACCGCTAGCTGCCACCGAAGGGGATAGCGGCGTGTCTCCAGAAAATACCATAGACTTTGAACGTGATTTGGACTTCTTACGTTGCTTGAAGTTGCGCATCATCATCTGGCCTCTTGAATCAGATGTCGATCCACCACCACCACCGGCACCGCCACTGCTGCCTCCGCTGCTCCCACCTCCAACGATGCTCGTATTGTTGCTGGTGAACGAATTGACGATGTTAAATCGTGCCGAGTCCTGACCATCACTTGGCGATGAGGCGAAGCTCCCGTCGGGCAGGGACTCCGACACCAATTGTGTCGCCTTGGACAGCATTCGTGCAACTTGCCTTTTAGTCTCATTCTGGTGGTAACTGCTTTGCCTCGATAGCGGAGTTACCGGACGAGATCCGATGTCATAACCCGTTGCTGGATCAGATGGTGATGAAATGAATGCCATCCTGTCCTTCAATGCGACATCCGCGTCTCGAAGACGACGTCGCGGGTGCGGAGAGTGGAAAAGCTGGACAAAGCCTGAGCTCTTACCAAAGTGCGACTTTGTCCCTTGGACGTGCAGAGGAACGTTCTTCTGACGAACCGCCTCAGGACCACTCAGCGCATACCCGAAGTTCAAGTCGATCCAGGAGTGCAGCTGCGCCGACACCTGAGGACTCTCCAACATCGCACGATGTGCGCGTACAAACTCAGCTGGCGATCTGCACCATGAGGGACACTCGAGATCGTCCATGACATCGCATCCGTGGACCGAGGTCAATGCACTCGCATCCGTGAAGAACTCGGGGATGCACTCGTCCGGTGTCCACGCAAACATGCGCGCCAGTGTCGACGGGTACTCTTTGGGCTGGAAGTTTGAGCGCACAATCTTGCGCAGCACGGCCATTGGCGTTCGTCGCGCCATGTAAATGTAGTACGTGATCTCCGACAAACTGGAAACCATGACAGAAGCCACATTCAGTGTGGAAAAGGAGGCTACAGCAATAGTCTAACCAAGTGGAGTCGTACCTCTCTGTGATATGGTGAGGAACGGGGCCACTCTCGAACGTGCGGTCGAGTTGGTGATCGCCTTTGTTGAGTCGGAACTTGCTCTTGGTTAGGTCGCGCCAGCCGCTCATGGGAGCGCTGAAGTCGGCAACCCACGGTAGAAACGGGTGGAACACGCCATCCATCTGCGACAGATCACCGATCACAGCATTCGTTCAGATAAGGAGTCCACACCATACAGGAATATATGTACCAGGCTCACCATTCGTCGTCCTGCTGCCATGTTGAGAGCCATGAGGTACTCGAAGTTGGTCACATCGCCAGCACACCATCGTTCCGTCAGCGATCGCTCCGTGGTCGTGTCGACACAACGATATCGCGGAGTATACGACATTTCGTCGGCAATCTTATCGTCAAAAGAAGCAGCAGGCGGCTCACGGGCCCCCGATCTGGCTGTTGCAACCAGCGGAAGCGCGCCGAGCTTAACCCAAAGTGACTCGGTCAGCAGGATGTCACTCGGCGTAAAGCCGCCGCACGCAATACCGCGCTCATGCAGGAACGCCAGCACGCGACGCAGCTGGAAGATGACGAAGCGCATCCGCAGGTCTGCCAGCTCGCGATCCGGGCCGTCCTACAATGGTAACGCAATCGTGCATGTCAGATACGGGTCGCCGACTGGATGGCAGTGGGTATAGCTTGCCTCGGTTGGAGAATCGACGCCGTCCAGCAGGTGGCGGTTGTATTTCAGCACGTCCTGCAGCGTCTGCTTCTCGTAGTCAAACACGGCAAGCAGCTCTCCATTGTCGCTCGCTCCATCACGGAACACTCCGCGCAAAGTGGACAAATGCGAGCTTTGAGCCGCAGCAGTCCGAGTAAACAGCTCTCGGTACTGGTCGTGGTCGAGGTCTTTCCCTCCCGGCCGTGGATACTGCGGGATGTTCGAGTACAATCGCTCCAGCGCCTCCCACGGCGACCCGGGCTGAACAGACAAGAGTGTTACTTCGTGTGCCTATTGTCAGTCCGATGAGACTTCAAGCTGGCGACTTGCCTGGGCATACGGCAGCGGTGCAATAATGCTATCATTCTCGTCGCCTGGTCGAGACACCGCCCAGCGTCCGCCACGAAGGAGCTCCGCATCGAGAAGCGCCTCCAAGCCGCTGGGCGATGTTGGGGATGTCGACGGAGCGTCGACAGGCGGCTTCACAGCTGAAGCGCGGGCAGAAGAAGTGGCGCGAACGCGACGCACGACCCACTCGGCGACGTGCGCGTCCTCGGACGGGTCGGCCACGAGACACCGCACCTCCTCCGGGTCGGACGACGCGTACGTGAACGCCCAGCGGAGGTGCGCGTCCAGCGCCGCGCGCAGGTCTCCGCTCTCGGCCATGGCGTCGATCCTTTCGAGATGAAGGCAACATGCTGAATCGCACGCGCCTACTGTGAGCGAGGTAATTATACGGCCATGTTGTTCAATACGGGAGGCGTGTCATGTATCCACTCGTATTTTGATGCTCAAGTTCACTCTTGCAAGACAACAACCAAGAAGACAACGAACATGCGATACAGGTCTGGCTCGGCGCTCCGCGAATGGCGACGCCTTCGTTGCGCTGCTCGCTCTGATCATGGCTCGACTCACTCTTGTGCTCTCTTCTCTATGTGTAGCGCACTGGCTGGCGCGCTCGCTGCGCTGGCGGGGATGTTCGGCAAGGTAAGTTGGGGCTTGTCTGATGTCCGAGCGAACTCTTATGCGAGGAGCTCACACTGCAGCTGCGTGGCATGGCAGCTCGGCGCGGACGGCGACTCTCTGGCGCTGCAAATACTGCTGGATGTCTGCCAGGACGCGGTCCTCCCTTATGCAATCTCGTGCACCATGGTACGGTGCTCGCTTTCTCTCTCAATGAAACGCACTTGGATCCAACGAACTGCGTGTGCAGATCCAGTCGGGAGTGCGACTGCTGTGCGTCGGCGCAATGCTCGCGACCAACGCGCTTATGCTGAGCTTCTTCGTCAAAGGACTGCACGAGACCGACTCGCTTACGGCCACCGTCACGAGCGCTGCAGTCAACTTTGTGCTATCGGTATGTGCAGCCCGAACGACATTCCTTTTGGCTCGTTTGTGCGCACTTTTGCTCACCTTCCTCCGCCTGCCTCTAGGCTGCTGGCGGGTTTGTCCTGTTCCAAGAGCACCTGCCCACTCGGTGGTTCTTCGGCGCGACGATAATCCTCGCTGGAATGGCGTGCCTGCTGCATGGCGACACGCCAGTGGAGCAGCGGGCGGAGGCGACCGCCGAGTCACCACCAAACAGCAAGAAGCGCCAGTGAGTCGGAACTCTCAAGAAGTATATATGACGCTATGCAGTCCACGCACGCGGAACTGAAGCGAAAAAGCACAAATGCAGACAAGCTACAGCTAAACGAATGAGCATACCTAACCTCTAGGCTTCTAGGACGGTGGGTTAGCGCAGCTAGTCGCTCTGGTCGTCGTCGTCATCGTCGTCGTCTAAGGCGTTCGCCGTGCCGCACACGTTGATGGTCGCGGGCCAGTGCTGCAGCTCCGCAAGCTCGAGCCACGGGTGCGACCGGTATCCAGCCTCGTTGAACCAACGACAGAATGTTGACAACGACACCAGCTGTGCCGGCTCCAACGGCTTGTCCTCGTCGTCGCTGTCCGGGTCAACAGCTGATGACGCGCTTGGTGACGGGGACGACGAAATCTCACTGCTCTGGAAATCTCGGATCACAGACTCGGCTCCCAGCTCAGCCGAGTATCGCACAAGCTCGGCACTGAGCGAGCTGCACATTCCGTAGAATGCCATGAGGAAGCACATGAGCGTCGACTTGAGCGTCTCCGTCGCCACATTCTCTGCGTCCTGCGCCGCCCGCTCGTCCAGAATGAGAGCGCCGCACTGCAGCTTCTCGAGCAAGTTGCCCTTGCAGATCACCAGCAGTCCAGATACGATCGCACCGAGGTCAAGGCGATCGTCTGCGTCATCGTCGTCGTCAGTGTCTGCCGTAGCGTCTCCATTCACGGACTCTGCCTCGCGGACGAACACGTCCATGAGCGCATACAGCAGCTCAAGCGAATCTTCGCTGAACGGCTGAACGGCTTGAGTGCCGTTGCCGCACACCGACCGGATCGCCCTGACGAACTGATCCTTCGTCGTGACCGTAGTGGACGAGATCAATGAGAGCTGCAACGCCTCCTCCATCGAGTCCTCTAGGTCGAGCGCATGCACAGTGTGGATCTGCGACTGCCGGATAAACTGGCGGAGACGAGAGATATCGTCGTTGAAGAACTGCAGCTCGGCCGCTTCTTTCGCGATTGCGAAGACCATAATCGGTCCATCAGAGCCGAGACTGAGCGGGTCGGCAGAAATGCGACGATTCTTGTCGCCATCGGCCCCACCTCGTGGAGGTCCGCCAGGAGAACTTGGGATCCCCTGCACGTACGGCGTGGAGACAATATCGCTCTGCCGAATCTGCCGCTTCTTCGTGACTGGCTTGGCAGCCGTATGCACGATCGGCTGGACATTCTGCTGCGTTGACGCAGGGACTTGCCGCTGAGACCCCAGCTGTTTGTTCTTCGATCTGACCGAGGCGGCCGCCGTCATCGACGCTTGCTCTTGGAAGTCTTGCTGCTGCTGCCACTTGCCCACATCCAGCAGCTCGACCCAAGAAATGAGCTGATATCCACCAGTGTTGTACCACTCGCCGAACTGCTCAAATGTGACTCGCATACGCGAGCGCACACTCCCGTACCCAGCAAAACCACTCGTGGACGCGACTGTGGTCGCATTGCCACCTCCGTTGGCGGCCACATCTGTCATCAGATCGCCCATTGCCTCCTCGATAAACTCGTCCGCCTCCTCGTAAATCTTCTCCAGCCCCAAGCGATACGTCCCGTCGCTCAGCGCCATCAGAGCCAGCAAGAACGAGCGCAAATAAATGAAAAGCACGGAATGGGGCAACGCGTTCAGCTCACTCAGCGGCGCTGCGCGTCGGGTTCCGCTCGTGGCCGGTGCAGCAGCGCGAACGCTCGCGAACCCAAACCCATTCGTCGAGAAGTTGCTGGTCACGCCGCCGCCAACTCCACTGAGCCCGAACGCGGCGGTCGTTGTCTGGTAACCAAATCCTCCACCGCCACCTCCGCCAGTCGTGTAATACGACCCTGTGGAAGCATAATTGTTCAAAGTCCGCTGGCGCTGCTGTCGCATCTTTGTGATGAAATCGAACGCGAGCGACAGCTTCTGGCTCTTCGACCCTTTTCCCAAAATGCTCATACCGCAAGCAAGCTCGAGCGCGTTAACGCGTCCGCACCGCTTTCGGTCGAACACGTTGAACACTCGTGACAGAAGCTTGGACGAGGTCTGCTGAGCCTTCTCGGACATCCCCTCTCTCGCAACCAGGCTCCGAATGCACTGGTAAAAGTTGCTGCGAGTGAGCACCAAGTATGCTCCTTCGTCCTCTTCGACCGCCGCATAAGAGTACGCTCGTCCTCCTCCGCGGCTCTGGTTTGCTTTGGAGATGTTTCGCGCCTCTTCTGCTGATGGTGTCGCATACGCGAGAAGTGCATCGTACAGCTTGCTCACGCTCAAATCGCTCAACTGAGTGCACCGCAGCACAAACAGATACGTGGAGATGTCGCTTTCCGTGAAGTGCAGGATGTTGCCTTCCTCCAGCATATCAAACGCGTAAATCAGCGGCTTCTCACGCTTGCTCGCCTCGAACGCCTCTTTGGCTGGCCACTTGCTCAGGTCCAGCAGCTCGAGCCACGGACAATCCATGTATCCTCCAGCGGCGTACCACGCTGCAAACTCCGCGAGGCTAATCGCATCAGACCGTTTGCAGGATGCTTCGCAAAACAGCTTTGAAATCACAGCTCCAGCCGCGCGTTCTGCGATCGAGTTGGTGCTCCACGAGTTGACAGTGCTCGTGTCATTCGAGTGACCCTTCGACGCATTGTAGCTCGAGAAAGCAAACAGCACCACCAGAATCGACTTGAGCATCTCAAACAAGTGTCGGCGCGACACGCGGCCATCACCCTGGGTGTCGTAAAGCTTGAACAGCACTCCGAGCTTGGCACTCTTGGACGTCCCGCAAAACACAGCCATGCCTGCAAGCAGCTGAAGTCTGCCCACCGAACTCGAGCTCATTCCGTACCCATTGCTCAATTCGTCGTTAAACGTGTCGGGACCAGATGGGACGCTGCTGTCGCCGTTGCTCAGGACGCTCTCGCTCTCGAACAGAGTGAAGATCCGCAGCAGATGGAACGACAGGAACTCTTGGTCTTCATTCGACAGCTCGTCACGGGGAACAAGATCTCGCATCGCACGCAAGAACCCTTGCTTTGTCAACGATCGACCATGAGCGTACTTCTTCAGCAGATGCGCCATCTCGCCACACGCCATCCGGCTCAGATTCATCCGCTCCGAGATTGTGTACACGATGGCCACGTCCTTCAGTCGGATCCGAAGCGACGTATTATCGTAGCTGGTGAGCTTGAACTGGAGTGCCACAGAAGACAGATCCTTGTTTGGCGAAGACGAACTCGTTGGAGACGTGATCAAGTGCGCGATCCCGCTGACAGCGTCCATACCGGACACAATAGCGTCACGATCCCCTGCAAATGCATCATCGTTTGAGTTGAAGATCGAGTTCTCGGTGTCTGGATGCGCCGCTTCCATAGACGAAGATCGTCCACGATGTCCACTCTCGTGCGATGACACAGTGTCGTTGGACGAAGTCGAGATGGGTTGGTCAGTGCTGATCTCAGTCGCGTTCGCCAGAGCTTGCTGCTGCCTGTTAATGTACCGCAAGATTGCTTCGGCGACGCTATCGCTCACTTCCGGCCATTTCTTCGAATCAAGAAGCTCGACCCAGGAGATGATGGTGTTCCCATGCTTCGAATACCAAACAGCAAACTCTTCGAACGACACGACGCCGCCCTTGACGAAAGCTGATCCGGCACCGGCACCAGCCGCATTCGAAGCGGCACCACCCAACGTGATGGTTGTCTCGTCAGGAAGCGATCCACGGTGCTCGTACCGACCGTTCCCGCCGTTTCGTCGACTTATATTTGCGGACTCGGGGGTATCCAGACTGTGCCGATGAGCACCGCGGCGGAACGATGGTACGTGACGAGTACTGAACGTCTTGTTCGTGTCTCGGAAGATAGTATCAGCGATCTCGATTGCAGTCGTGTCCGCCACACTCGCGATGGCTTCAGCGGACAGCTCCGAGCCGTTACCCAAAGCGAGAAGCATCGTCAAGAAGGAGCGCAAGTATTTCCACATCTCCCTCCGTGTCAAGCACCCATCACGATCGGTGTCAAACAGCCGGTACGCAAACGCGAGCTTCTCACTCTTGGAACCAGCGCAAAAGATGGTAAACGCCGAGACGAACTCAATCAAGTCGATCTTCCCAGTGCCTCCGCGGTTGAACGCAAAGAAAATGCGCGACAGCGTGTCAGCGACCATCTTCGAATCGTTGCCTCTGCCAACACTGCGTGGCGGCACACGCGCATTCGTGTGAACGCCAAACTCGGCCGCAACCGCGTCTGCGATCGCGGGAGGCAGGAGCTGTCGAACACAAAAGTCAAATCTGCTTTTGTCGATGCATGACGTCGCCGGATCCTCCATGTACGGCTCGAAGACTCGGTAGAGACGATACAGCTCCACTTGGTTCAGCTTCACAACACGCTGCAGCTCGAAGTACTGGATCAGGTCGCCGTTATCGAAGCTCAGAGTCGTGATCGGCAGCTCCGTTGTGGCGTCATCGTCGGAATCGAACGGAAGATCAAACTCCAGTACAATCTCGTTCTTCAGACAAATTGCTGGCAGCGTCGTGGGAGCACTACTGTCTCTGGACGGGATCACCGTCGATGCTGATCCGAGAGATGATGACGGCGGTACACTTCGATTCTTCGGCTGTTGTCTGTGGTTGGCACTATCGTTCTCTTCTTCATCGTCCCCTTCATCAATCGCACCCGCGAATGCAAAACGTGCTTCACTGTGACCAACTGGCGGATCGGACTCGACATCCACTTGGATGTTGTTTGCTGTGTAGTAGTTCGTACTTGCTACGACCGGGTCGATTGGGCTCACGTCGAGTCCTTCCACGGTGAACTCTGGTGAGACGAACGCCCACTTGCGCAGATCGAGCAGCTCGAGCCAGCTCATCCCTTTGAACCCGCCAGCGTTGTACCAGTACCCAAAGTCCTCGAAAGAGTACATGCCCATCCGCAGATCAGAATTGGTTCGCGCACGATCTCCGTCAATCTGGTCCACGAAATCCTCGTCGTTCTCTTCGTCGCCACTCGGTTCATCGCCTTCAATGCCGTCCATGATGCTCTCCATAATATCCTCCTCGCCAGTGTCGACGAGCTCGGCGAGCGAAGTATATCTCTGAAACACGATGTCCTCTGGCGGCGACAAATACAACAGTGTGATCAGCACCGACCGAAGGAAGCGCCAAAGCTGCTGACGGTTCAGAAAGCCTTTGCTGTCAACGTCGAAGTAGTGGAACGCCGACGCCAGCTTGTCACTCTTGGAACCCCACGTCATGAGACTGAACCCCGCCGCAATCTCGAAAGCATCCACCTTCATAGACTTCTCAGGCAAGAACGATCGAAACAGGTCCAGCATGTTCTCCAAGAACGTGTTGTCGTGCATGAGGTGCTGCTTGTCAGTCATGCTCACGAGTTCTTCTATGGCCTCGAGGAACGTCTCTTCTTCCAACAACCCGTCTCCCGTGTGCTGAACAAACGTGTCGTACATCGCTTGAGGATGCACCTTCGTAAACGCCGACTGCAATAGCAAGTCATACAGTTGGACAGCTTGGTCCTCCGCGACGACCAATACGCCTCCATCGGCAGTCGAGAAGCGAAACACCAGCGGCTCAGGTGCGTCGTCATCGTACTGCTCGTCTCCATTTCCATCACTCGCAGAAACCTCCGACAGCGCTGACGCTGATGCCTCCGAAGCGTCCGGCAGCGGAAGCGGAACACCCCACTTCGTCGGCGACGACGACGCTTTCGTCGGAGACATCAGCCGCTTCGTCCCGGGCCATCTCTTTGAGTCCAGGAGCTTGATCCACGGCACTGCTTTGCTCGTGGAGGTGTTCGCTTCGATCCACGGCCACATCTGGCTCTCGAACACAACGGAGTCGCTCTTCGAGAGTCCATGGGAAGAAAATAGTCGTGCCGCAGTCACTTCAATGCACGAGGTAACAATCGAGGCACTGGACTGGAGCTGATCCTCGGTCGCAGACTGCAGGTCAAACACAGCGGCGATGGACAGCAGAAGGCAGCTCAGCGCTGTGCTAGTTACGGACAGCGTGGCGGGGTCGTCTGGGTTCGCGTGGCAGCCGCACAAGCTGAACTTGATGGCCATCTCCACTTTGTCTCGAACATCCCCAGGAAGTAGCACGAGACACCCGGTGCCGAGCTGCATCCATCAATGGCCATGAGTCGCTGCGCCACAGCTATCGACACCACCAAATCGACTGTACCTGGTACACATCCGTGCGGTTCGTCGCGCTGAACGAGCGGTAGATCCGCTCAAGGATGTCTTCGACGGGTCGAAAGGCCTCGCCCGTGCGCAGCTCCGGCAGCGACCGCACCATCTCGACGAACTCGTCCTTCTCCATGGGTCCGTCCTGTCCGCTCGCAGCGCGCGCGTCGATCACCTGCATCAGCGCGCCGATGCTGGAGTTGGTAACTGAAGCAGAGAGAGAGAGAGAGAGAGAGAGAGAGAGAGAGAGAGAGAGAGAGCATATCCGTTAGCACGTCACGATGTCAACATGCGAAAACCATCGACTACTCACGGTTGGCCGCGACGAGCGCGTTGCGCACGAGCCACACGCGCTTGGACTGGAGCGCGAGCGAGCAGCTCGGCGTCACGAACGGCAGGTCCAGCACGGCGTCGGCGTCGGCTGCGGTGGGCGACGACGGCAGCGACGGCACCTCCTCCGTGCTCACGTTGCTCTGCAGCGGGATGTCGTCCGCGTCGTCCGCCATCGTCTCGATCGGTTCCTTGGCGGCTTGTTTCTGAGTCGCGCGCGCGCGTCCACCGAGGCGGGCGCGAGGAGCAAAAGAGGTAGAGAGGTGGAGAGAGGTAGAGAAGAGATATAGTCCCCCTCTAGTCGTTTCCTGTTCGCACCGCCGGCCCCTTTACCGTTGCCGCCTGCCGCAGCGCACCGGCTTCTATTTTTCCGTCGCGGCGGCTCTAAATTTGCAATGACGCACCGACGAACTCGAGTCCCCCGGCGGGTGCGCGTGCGCTTGGTGTTCTCTGCTTCTCCGCGTTCTTTCTCGCCGCGGGGGTATCGCAATTTTTGGGCTTGGCTGCTACCCCCGGCCGCTGGTCGAATGGCCTCGTCCGGCAACGCGGCGCTCTCTACCGCGGCCTTTTGAGCACCCGGCTGTTCAACATGGCCAGCTCTATCGAACTTTACCGAGCACTCGCGGTGGATTTGAATCCAGTTGCCCAATCAGGACTCATCTGGAACTACAAACAACGGGAAAGCGAGTTGCGGAATGTGGGGGCGCCATCCGTTCAGGTTGAAGCCGCCACATGGATTGATACATTTGTGGACGATGAGACGCCTGGCGGTTGATATCCACTGCCTCGCGGCGCTGCTGGCGGTCATGTGCACAGCAGGGTGGCTGCCGACCGCCGAGGCGCAGCTGGGCGTCCCCACTGGCAACCTGTGCGCCACGCTGGCGAACTGCAACGGCCATGGGCGGTGCAACACGCTCTCCAAGACATGCACCTGCTACGAAGGCTACGGCGCGCCGACGGACATTGCGCTCTACAAGTCGCCGGACTGCTCGATGCGTACGGTGGAGAGTCCGAATCGTGTTTTGCTACTACAGACAGGTGTTGAACGGTAGGAGTATGCTGCGCAGGCACTTGTCCTGCAGGAGCGTCGTGGGCCGGGATCCCGTCCAGCGCCAACACGGCCCACGAGAAGGTCGAGTGCTCTGGCGCTGGGGTCTGCGACCGCACCAGCGGACAATGCCGCTGCTACATTGGGTACGACGGCGCGGCTTGCCAGCGAAGTACGTGGCTTCGCTGTAGTCGCAATTGAACGGGGACTGATCTGACAATTGGTGCTTTCATTCACCCTGTTGTGTTCGCAGACTTGTGCCCCAATAGCTGCTCCGGCCATGGCCAGTGCCTAAGCATGAGCGAGATGGCCGCCATTCCAGGCGCCATCCCGATCTCGCCGGCGACTACATACGATGGCGCTGTGGTACGTGCGAGCGTGCTGTGACTGCTGAACCACGGCAGCGCAGTTCATCAGTGGACAATGTACACAGGCTACTTCAACATGGGACCAAGATCGGCTGTATGGCTGCCTCTGTGACTCCTCCTGGGATGTAGGAGTCGGGTCGGGACAGCGACAGCTCCGCGAGTGGTTTGGTGCCGATTGTTCGCGAGGTGCGCTGCCGCTCTGCCGTATGCGACACTGCTGGTAGCTCTGATCGACGCTGAACCTCGAATAGTTCGATGTCCTTCTGGGGACGATCCGATGACGACGACTGACGAGACCGACTGCACCAACAAGACGCCTCCTGGTGGCGTCGGCGTCGGTACCTCAGGCAACATATGCCACGTCGACTGCGCTAATCGCGGCATCTGCGACTACGCGACTGGGGTGTGCTCGTGCTTCAGCGGCTTCTACGGCTCCAACTGCGCGAGTTTGTCCCCCGTCAACTAGGAAGCTCTGTCCGCGGCGAATGCGCTACTGGTAGGTGGTGGTGGATGCTGTTGCATGCAATAGATCCAATAGGGTATCGTCGTTCTCACTGGTATTTGATGACACGTCTTCTGAGTAGTGCGAACGATCCAGTCGCAACGCCAGCCTACTGAGCCTGGGTCGCCTTGACCGTCTTTTCGTACTTGTCGAACGCCGTCTCCTGGGACGATGTCCTACACTCAAATGACGACAACAACGATGAGCCGTACATTCAAATGGTCGCATAATGTACAGCAACGCACCAGTAGGTTGAAGCCGCCATCGCGGTGCCTCCGAGCAGACTGACGGCGGCGCCGAGACGCGCGTTCTTCTTGAGGATGGCCGGCACAACACCAACCAAAGCGCCACCCACGCCGGCGTTCACGGCGTCGTTCTTCTGGCGCACGCTGGCCGAGATGAACTCGCCCGTGGCAAACACACAGCCGACCGTCGCGAACACAACCTGCAGCGACAAGTCTCTGTTAGATGAGTGCTGCGCTTCCCTGGCCACGGGCGGCTCTTGTCTTACCGAGCGGAGCGCGACGTGCTTCAGCTGCGCCGAAAACTTGGGCAGCTTGGCGCCTGTCGTGTAGCCACCACGATACGTCAGCATTTGCACTACTTTCCTATGGCGCTGGCAGCGCAAAATGCATGGAGAGCGGCCACTTGCCGAGCTTGGGGATCGACCAGACCGACTCGATCGAGCCGGCAGCCGCACCGAAGAACGCGCCGCTGGCCTGAGCATGCCGAAAAAGCACCACGAGGAATCAGTCGCGGTTGCCACTGCAGGTCTAGTGTGGCGGGCATGGCGCGGCGCACGTACCGTCGTGAGCACGACCTTCTCGGTTCCTGTCGGCTGCTCCATCGGCTCGCTGGTGCTTTTTGCTTGCGGGGGGAGGCGCCTGTGGTGGACCGCCAGAAGAGGCCAGCAATTATCGACGACCAGCCGCGTCGAAAAATCAAATCCGACGTCGAGAGATGGTTTTCGACAGCATCCGGCAACATATGGTTCAATCACCCAAAACAACGTAATGCAACATTACTCGAGAGCAAAGTTGCTCAAATTGCAATCTATCCGTACGGGAGAGTGCGAACTACAATATAATGGGTAATATTCGATATCTTCGCCTATCTTTGCGCTTGGGGCAAAACGATAGCGTGTGAAGCTCTGCTGATGCATCGTGTTTGCTAGTTGAAAACTACTCCAAACCTCGTGGGAAGGCCACTGGCCGGCCCCAATTTCTGTTTTACTGCCCCATCGGGGCGACCACAAAATTGCAAATTTAAATTACAATTGGAATGTAGTAAGCACATGCACATCAGAGTTGATAAATGTTGGGACCACGGGAAATGATGCGGTATTGCGCCTTAAACAAGTAGCTGCATGCTCCAATCGCAGACGGAGCCTTTCTCCCGGAGCTAGAGGCAGTTGCCTCCACGCCGTCCAAAGAGCAACTTGGCCACACCCCAAATAATGCTTGCATAAACCTTATCCAGCTCAGCGCAGTGAGCTCTGAAACAGACTCATACAATCGAATTTCTTTCAAACCTACCGCTTCACCCTTTTCTGCTCCAACAGATAACCCTTTTACAAATATCCTTGGTTGGCATCGAACGCATCCAATCACAAGTCAGTTCTTACCAACATTGCACAAATCTTTGCGCTTGGGGCAAAACGATAGCGTGTGAAGCTCTGCTGATGCATCGTGTTTGCGATTTGAAAACTACTCCAAACCCTGTGCGCAGCTGAGAGATCAGCGGCGCCAATTTCTGAATTCACTCCTCTCGCAGGGGGACCCCACACACGCACTAGATCACACGTACTCCCCGCCACCCACTCCCCGCCACCCACTCCCCGCCACCCACTTCCACCCATCCCCTACCGCCCTTCCTCCATCCCTCACCACTGAACCCCGCCCATCCCACGCGGAACAATGGGCGGATACGGGCTAGGGGTGCCGCACTTCGGTGCGGTGTCGGACACGGAAGAGATATATTTAAATTAATGCCTTCACCGCACCCCCCGGTGCAACAAGTATCATTTGTTCTGGGTCATGCCCATACATACCATTGGTGCATATTAAGACTAAGGTAATATTTTTAACCAATGGGAGACAGCCCTGTAGCAGTGCTTGGACAAATCTTACCAAGTAGACGAGTTGAAAGGAGTACCCTGTCGGTCTCTGCGCAGAAACCTCTACAAAACGATCAGAAAAATTTAAGACAGTCCAATATTACGAATTTTATTGTACTACCATGTGCACTCTCTGTTTTTTGCTAATCATGTGGGTCGTTGGTGGAGGAGACGTGTAACGGGGTTACACAGTCTGTAACTGGGTTACAGAGCAGTACAGTCGGACTGTACTGCGTTAGGTGTGCAACACTAACATTTGTTGGGTACATTTTGGGATTAGTGTGATCAACACTAATCCATACATAAATTCGG
>JAADXC010000053.1:0-82571 GCA_023336425.1 Phytopythium cucurbitacearum (nom. inval.) | reverse complement strand
GCTGAGGAGTGGGTTGAAGGGAAAGAGAGGACCGATAAGACTAAGGGCGTTCCGGCGAGGACAGTAGCTGTCGTAGACAAAAAAAGGTGGAGGGAAAGACTGCATCGTACGCGTTGCAGGATACGTAGCCCGCCACACAAATATATTCGTAGCATAGAGACCAGTAGGACATTCTCAGTGCTAACTATAATAACCATCATGCACGGTCGGTCACTTCGGTAAGTGGCGCACAAAACTCGCGCTTGGTCACCAGTACCGACGCTTTATTTATGCGTTCGGCGTGATCAAGCAAGTATTTTTGGCGCCTGTGAATGCTGCCTCAACATCGACCTCTCAAAATACCGGAGCGTCCGATTCAAGCCCGAGGCTCGCCAGTGTGCCAGCGCAAGCGCTGCCGCAGGCGAGGTGCAAGCGTCCGTAGCGCCGAGCGGAGCTGCTTGCCTGCGTGGAGCCTTCCCTCGGGGGAATGAAGTGGGAGGCGCGCGGCTAACTTGACCACGCCTCACGTCAACGAGATGGAAGAACTTGGCTTCTTCAACGAACGAGAGGCCGAATGCTTCGAGCGCGAAGACACTCTGGTATAGTCGATCGATCTCCTTGTTGCTGTTTGGCGGCCGAATACTGACGATCTGCTGGTGACGACTCTTGTTTGTGCTGCAGTCGCTATCGGATCTCGAAAAGCTCAATGTCAATGAGGACCTCCCTGAGATGGAGCGCACCGAGCATTTGCTCAAGAATGGCCTCGACAAGCAGAAGGTCAGCGTCCTGACATCGTTGCCCAAGATCCTCGCTGCGAACAACTCGAAAGGGAACGTGGCGCTCGTGCTCGATTGTATCAAGGTAAGGCTCAAGCTGAGCACTGCGTTCGTTCGTCCGATCCTCCCTCTTGAGTGCAACTTTGTGTTGGTGTTGCAGAGCGTTTGGCAAAAGTGCGAATCGGATCATAGCGCGAACTGGACGGTTCTGCTTGAGGTATTTAAGGGGCTGAGCAGACTGCCGTGCGCGACGGTCGACGGCAAGGTGCTCAGCTTCCCCACTGCTGCTTTTCACGACGACTTCGAGCGGCAGCTCGAGCTGTGCAACGAAGAAAAGAAAAACGCCGTGTTTCTGTTGAGCGACGAGCAGGTCGCCAAGCTGGTGGTCCCGCTAGCACTGGATTTGGTGTCCGAGATCCAGCAGAAAGACCACGCTGAAGCCGCTAGTCAAGCCGTCATCGCTGCGCTACCCCGGATCGGCGGCGCGCTGAAGAAAACCCAGGTAAGTGTCATGCTTGGCCCTGTATCCGACTTCGATTCTCTCATCCCGTGTGTATGTGCAGATTATTCGGGTCGCCATTGAAAAGGGCGATGTCTCTCAGACGCCAGGGTCTCGACTAATCTGCTGCTTCCTGCTTGGAGCTATCACGTCACTGAATATGCTGAGCGCGCAAGACATCGAAGGACTCTACTTCCAAAAGGTAGCATCGATACGACCCATCGCTTGAGGGACTACACGGGAGCGGACTGTAATGGGCTCGATTTGAAATGCAGATGATGGCGCTGTGTCAAGACACGGACGCAGAAGTGCGCAAGTGTATGTGCGTTCACCTGGATGCATTGGCTCGTGCTGTCGGGTATGCGTAGTCCACTGTGTTGTCCGTGATAGATGAGGCGGCCACCATACTGACTGAATTGTTGCTGCAGAGAGGAGAAAGCGTGCTCCGAACTGTTGCCAGAGCTGCTTGAACTGATTCAGGACGAAGAAGTCCAGGTCGGTTGCTTCATGATACCCGACGTCGGAGATGCAAGTCGAATGATGCTGACTCTGTTGAACTGTCAGGTCAAGCAGAACGCCTTCTTGGCCATTCTGTCGCTCCTAGACTTCTTTCCCGCGGCAGAAAGAACCAAGATGATTATCCCAGAGCTGCTCAGTATCGCCGAATCGCATCCAGAGTACATTGTGCTCTCGTTTGCCGAGCAATTCGGACAGTTGGTGATCAAGCTGGCCGCACTAAACCATCTCGGCCCCGACGTCGCGCCTGCGTTTCTCCAGAGCTACGCCAAGCTCTGTGTCAAGGACGACGTCGAGCTCCGCCAGCAGTGCGCGTTCAATTTTCCAGCAGTGGTCAAGGCGTTCGGCACATCCTACGTGCCGATGCTAATGGACGATTTGCTGATGAAGCTCTCGAGCGACCCCGATGAGCAAGTAAGTCATGCCTCTCATGTTCATACTCCCACCCGTTGCTGACAATGACAACACTCTGGCGAGCGCAGGTGAGGCAGCACATCGCCGCCGGCCTCCACGAAGTCGCCAACCTGCTGGGTCAGCCGCGTGCGCTCCGATACCTCAAGCCGCTCGTCGTGTCCATGATGCAGGACGAATCTCCGTCTGTGCAGGGTATGACGATTTCGCGCACACCTCAAATCCTGCCGTGCATGTTTTGCGCCGGCGACGAGGAGCAAAAGGTGCGAATGGAACGCGGATGTATCCGCTAAACTGTTTGCGACTCCTAACGCCTGGTGTGCTGCGGCAGGTGGCGATGCTCGAATCGACGCTCAAGGCAGTTGTGCAGTATCACAGCATTTTGCCTGCGAGCCGCACGCGCGACCAGCTCGCCCTTGTCGAGACGTTGCAGACATTCCCAGCCTGGTTCTCCTCCGTGCAAATGTACGAAATGGTGATCCCCATCCTGTTCGACCTGATGGAGGACGGCGCGAGGCCCGTGCAGCTGCTCGCGACCCAGGCGCTGCTCCGGTGCATCCGAAGGAACGAGATCGCCAGTCATCGGTACTCGCTGCTGAGCAAGCTGCGATCCGAGTATGGCCACTCCAAGAGCTACTGGCGGCGCATGCTCTTCCTAGACGCGAGCGTGTTCGCGACGACGCTCAACAGCCGTCAGTACTGCCGCCAGAACTTCTTCGAGGTGGCCATCGATATGCTGGACGACCCGGTCCCGAACGTCCGACTCAAGGCCATCTCGCTCGTACCGGTGTGGAGACAGGTCCTCACGAGTCTCGGCGACAACAAGTTGTTAGATCGCATTCGGCAGTTCCTGGAGGAAGCAACGACCGACAGCGACCGCGACGTGGCTTTCGCGACGGCTGAGGCGCGCCAAGCCATCGAAGCCAGCGACTTGGACAACCGCCGTCTGCAGCGCCGTCCGCAAGACGACGTCGAGGACAAGCGCAAGCTGAGCGAAGAGGAGACGCTCGGCATGACGTCGGACCACGAGGACTCGTCGGCCGACTCGCGCTGGTCTAGCATGCTCGAGTACACGCTCGTGGTCGGCAAGGACGGCCAGGTCGTGCGGCGCGCGCGCGTCAAGTCGCTCGACCTGGTCAACAAGGTGACGCGGTCGCAGGGCAAAGACACGGGTCGAGGCGGAGGCAGCAGCTCGTCCACGAGCAGCAATGGCTCTGTCGGCAACGGCGGGCTCTCGATGAACGGCAGCGGCGGCGCCAGCTCCATCGCCTTGTCCATGATGCTCGGGTCCGTCAAGGGCGACCCGATCCGGAGCAAGACGAGTAACCTCAAGTCTTCGAGCGGCAATAAGCCCGGTCCGACGCTCACGCTGCCCAACTGTGCGACGGCGCGGCCGCCCGCCGGCGCCAAGACGCAGCAGGGACTCAAGGTCATGGGCTCGACCGGGAAGCTCGCGGCTGCGGGCGGCAAGACGGCCGGCAGCTCGCTCCGGAGTACGTCGGCCACGGCCAAGGAGGTCGGCGCCATCACAAAGATCCCTAACATCCGGCCGTCAGCGCCGGCCAAGCGCGAGAACAGTCCGTCCACAGGCATCAAGCCGAGCACGACAGTGCCCATGGCACCGATGACCACTCCGAGCGCGCCGACAACCGCTTCGGGGACGAGCAGCGGCGGCCTCGGGGCGAGCGGGGTGAAGAGCCGGCTCGGGGCGATCAGCGACGGCATGGGCGGTCCTGGCGCCGGCACGGTGGCGTTGAAGCCCAAGGCCATGGCGCCGACTGTCGCCAAGCGCTAGTCGTCGGGGATATTTAAGCAGCAGGATGCAGCTCGGTAGTAGCAGCAGCAGCGGACACGACCAACCAACACAGCAGCAGGATCCATCACGAGCACTGGTGCTTTCACAAATGACGTCGCACCACCGACTGGCTTAGCTAGCGGGACAATCTCGTCGCCCTCTATCTGTACGTGTCCATGAACTGGGCGTGGAACGCGCCCGTCTTGCGGATCACCTCGTCCACGTCCTCCTCGGGAGGCAGGATGGTCGAGCGGAAGTGCCACGTGCCCTCCTTCTGGCCGAAGCCCGACCCGGGCACAACGACGATGCCGGTCTGGTCGAGCATCTGCAAGCAGTAGAAGGCGTCCGGCGCGAGACCGGCCTCCTTCGCGGCGGCGATCGCCTTGGGCGGCAGACGGATCTGCGGGAACGTGTACAGCGCACCTTCCGTCACGTTGCACGTGACGCCCTCGAGCTCGTTGAAGGCCGCGACGAGCTTGACGGCGCGGCGCTTGAGCGAGTCGAGCGTGGCGTCGCGCTGCGCCTTGTATTGCACGAACGAGTCGTCGCCCGGCTGCGGCGGGTTGACCATGAGTCCGACCATGAGCTGGCCTTCGATGTTGGAGCACAGGTTGACGCTCATGAGCTTGTAGAACTGGTCCTTGGCCTCGTCCACGATGTTGACGAGCTCCATGTAGCCGCCGCGGCGGCCGCACTCGCCCGTGAACCCCTTGGACGTCGAGTGGAACGAGATGAGCTCCACGTCGTCGAAGTCCGAACCCATGTCGCGCAGCGCCTTCTTGAACGACACGAACTCCTTGCCCTCGGCGTACACGTTCTCCTGGTACACCTCGTCGGCCAGGATCACGAGGTGCTCCTTCTGGCAGAAGCGGATGATGTCCTGCAGGTTCTCGACCGAGAGGCACTGGCCCGTCGGGTTGCCAGGGTTGATGACCGCGATGGCGCGCGCCGTCTTGCCCTCAGCGCGCACGTCGCGGATGGCGCGCTCGAGCTCGGCCACGTCGAGGCCCCAGTTGGTCTCCTCGTCGAGGTAGTAGCCCGCGAGCGTGCCGCCGTTCAGCGCGATGGCCGCCGAGTACAGCGGGTACTGCGGGATCGGCGCCAGGATGGCGTCCTTCTCGTCGCGGATGAGCGCCATGAGCGCGCTCTGCACGGCCGGACTGGCGCCGTCTGTCAGGTAAATGTCCTCGGGCTCAGCCGGGTGGCCGTCGCGGCGCTCGAGGAAGGCGGCGACCTCGTCGCGCACCACCTCGGTGCCCTTCGAGTGGCCGTACGCCCCCGTGCCGCCCGGCAGGTGGTCCAGGTAGAACTTGGCGCGCGCGATGGCGTCCGGCGGGAAGAGCTTGGCCGCCGCCGGGTCGTCCACGAGGCCCGGGACGTTGACGAGCGCGAGCACCTGCCGGTGGAACGAGATGGGCGGCTGCTTGAGCACGAGCGGGTTGCCGATGTTGCACGGGATGACGCGATCGAAGGGGAGCGAGTCGCCGCGCGCGAGCTGCCGCTCGTACTCGACCGAGCGCAGCACGAGCGGCCCGCGCACCGCGTACTCGGCGTTCAGGATGCGCGGGTTGATGGACTCGCGCGTGAGCACGGCGAAGGCGCGCGTCGAGCGCCGCGAAGGCGACACGGTGCGGAGCAGCGCGCGCGCCGGCAGCATCGTGGACAGCGAGGGCAGTGAAGAGGTGGGCTTGGCCGTCGAGGCGAGGAGGGAGGCAAGCGCGCGGGCTGGGCGGCGGCTTGGGGAATGAGGAGGCCTTCGCCGCTGCTGTGCAAGCGCTCCGGCATGGGATGATCGGCGCACCCAGGCGGTCTGTGGCCGAGACGAGGCACGTCGCGTCCGGTGACGGAGCCGACGCAATCTCGAGTTTTAGCCAATGGAGAGACGACAAGATGGGGGATTAACCGGTTTATGGCTCGGGATTCAGCCAATCAGCGCGGCTTGCACAGAGACACGGGCTCGCGCCACCAGCCGGGACCACAGGAAAATGTATGTACAGTCCCGGGCAGCAGCCGGCTGGCCAGCAACACATCCTGCGCGATGTGAAGCCGGGCAGTGGCATGGCTCCGGCGCCGCGGGCTGGTCGGGCCGGGCCGGGCGTCCAGGCCACCAGCGAGCATGCGACCAGCCTGTCTGGTGTACATGCGAGCGGCTCGGCGGCCCATCCAGCGGCGTGCGTGGCGGCTCCGGCCTCGGAGGTGACCAGATCGCTCGAGTTGAACTTGGCTCCCTCTACCGCCCGCGACTTCAAGTTGGACGAGAAGTCTCAGAAGACGGTCGGGTGCTGCCCAGCCTGCGCATGTCCGCGTCCTCCGCTCAACGAACGACCTGCACCGGCAGGCAGATGACGGCAGGCTGGGGGGAGGAAGCCGGCGGAGGGGGGAGGAAAGCTGACGACGGCCGGCTCCGCCGCGTCTCTTTCGCGCCGAAGAAGCCGCCAGGCAAATCTGAATCTGCTCTGCTACACTGCATTGCTGCACACAGCGCATGGCTCGGCACGCAACGGAACTGTATGGCCAGTGTCGACGCAGCCGCGACGGGTGGCGCGGGGTTATATTCGCTTAGCAGCGCACGCGCGGCGCCGGTGCTCGGTAGATTATAGGGAGGACACACGCAGGCAGGCTCGCAGACAGACGACGAGCAGCCTAGTCGGAGGACTTGCCGCCCTTGAGCGGGTCCACGCGCACCGTGTTGGGCTGCCGCGTGAGGCACAGCACGCGCTCCCACGTGCGGCCGAACGGGTCCATGCAGCGCGGCGAGTTCTGCGTGATGGCCGTGATGGGGAAGTACACGACGCGGTTGGCGCTCAGGCCGACCGTGAAGCCCGTGTAGCCCGCCATGGCGCCGTGCACGGCGTTCTGCGCCAGCATCATGCAGTAGAGGCTGTCGGCGGCGTTGGCCGGCACGGACCGGATCATGTACGATGGGTCGATGTACTTGACCGTGCAGTCCTTGCTCTTCTTGGCAAAGTGCTCCTGGATGCGGTCCTTCATGAACGCGCCGATGGGCGGCAGCTTCTTGTTGCCGCCGGCGTCCGTCACCGCCGACGTGCCCAGCAGCTCCTCGCCGGCACCTTCGGCCACCACCACCACGGCGTGGCCCTTCTCCTCCACCACGCGCTCAATGTGGTCCAGGCACGAGTTCGGGCCGTCCAGCTCGATGGGCACCTCCGGGATCAGACACAGGTTCACGTCGCCGCTCGAGAGCGTGGCGTGCGCGGCGATGAAGCCGGCGCTGCGGCCCATGAGCTTGACGACGCCGATGCCGTTCGGCACGCACTTGGCCTCCGTGTTGGCCGAGCGGATCGCGCGCTGCGCCTCCTCCACGGCCGTGTTGAACCCGAAGCTGCGGTCGAGCAGGTCCACGTCGTTGTCGATGGTCTTGGGGACGCCCGCCACGGCGATCGGCAGGCCCAGGCGGCGGCACTCGTCCGAGATCTTGTTGGCCGCGCGGTGCGTGCCGTCGCCGCCGATCACGTACACCTGGTTCACGCCGCGCTCCTTGAGGAACGCCATGATCTTGTCGAGGTCGAAGCCGCCGCGGTTGGCGCCGAGCAGCGTGCCGCCCGTGTGGTGGATCGTGTCGACGACCTTGGGGGTGAGCATGATCGGCGCCTCCTTCTGGTCCAGCGTCTCCCAGTTGTAGAAGCCCGCGAAGCCCATGCGGATGCCGTAGATGTCGCGCACGCCGTAGAGCGTCCAGAGCGAGAGCGTGATGTCGCGCACGACGTTGTTGAGGCCCGGGCAGAGGCCGCCGCACGTCACGATGGCCGCCTTGACGTTCGCCGGGTCGAAGAACAGCCGCGCGCGCGGGCCGGCGCGCACGTACGCGCGCGAGACCATCTCCTGCTTGTTGTTGCGGCGGATGTCGCCCAGGATCACGTCCGTCTCGCCCATGATCTTGTTGTACGTCGCCTTGCGCGCCACGTCGTCGTCCGCCTCCGCGTCGATCTGGCGCTGGTTGCACACGCTCGCGCGGCGCTCGGGCATCCACTCGTGGATGTTGGGCACCGGCAGCAGGTACGTCTTGTGGATGGCCACGCCCTCGATCAACTGCATGTCGCCGAAGCCGTGCGGGTGCTTCTCGAAGAACGGCGCGTTCTTGTAGGTCGCCACGTACGCGGCCTCCTGCTCGGCGGCGGGGGCCACGGCGCCGGCCACCGGCGCGGGCGGCGGCGTCTCCTTGGCGGGGGCGTCGCTCATGCTGGCAATAGGGATAGGAAGAGGGAGGGGAGGCGAAGCTGGCTGGAGCTGGGCAGTTGGGATCTGGAGCCTGGTCGAGAGGCCTGGACGCGGTGGTGAGGGGGCCACGCGACCAGGCGCGTCTTTGCTGATTGCGCGCGCCAAAGAAACGGGCGGAGCCCTTCGCGGCCAAGCACCAAACACAAAGATACTTGGAATCTGCAGAATTACGCATCTCCACTCTTTGAATCTCGAATAATTGCAAAACGCTCGTGTTAGATCTGTTACTGCCACATCTCGCTTTCGCGGTTTTCGCGTTTGTTCAGGCGCATTCACGAAATTAACGCATCTTCGCAAATATATTCGAAAAGTCGGCACTCGAGCTGATTCCTCCCCCCTGACGACTGGTCCATCCCATGCGCCGTATCGCAGGCCGCTTCCAGCAGCGCCGCGTGACACGACCGCCGTGGCCGTCGATTGCTCAGGCGTCCGCCCACACTGCGCCGCCGCCTCGATTGCTGGCTAGCCGACGTCTCGCGACTATGGCGCCGTCCCCCTCCGCCGTTGGCTCCGCTGGTTCCGCCGCCGCCGATGCGGCCGATGGCCGTGCGCCGCCCGGCGCGCTCGCGTGTCAGCGCGACTCGGCGCTGCGGTCGTGGCGCTCGCGCGTCGTCCGCTGCGACCGCGTGCGCGTGGCGGCGACCAAGAAGATGCCGGCCGCGACCTCGTTCGAGGTGGAGCTGCTCGACTCGGTGCTCTTCCCCGAGGGCGGCGGCCAGCCGCACGACACGGGGGCCATCGACCAGCACCGCGTCGACTACGTGTTCGTGCGCGACGGCCGCTGCATCCACCGCGTGCCGGCCGAGAACGAGGACGCCGCGCCGCCCTTCGCGGTCGGCCAGGAGGTCGAGACGACCGTGGACTGGACGCGCCGCTTCGATCACATGCAGCAGCACTCGGCGCAGCACCTGCTGAGCGCCATCGCGGACCGTCACGGCTTCGAGACCACGACCTGGTCGCTCGGCGACGAGCGCTGCAACGTCGAGCTCGTGCCGGTGGGCGAGGCCAAGGACGGAGCCAAGGACGAGGACAAACCCAAGAGCAAGACCAAGCAGCGCGGCGTGCCGATGGACGTGCTGCTGCAGATCGAGCGCGAGGTGAACGCCGCGATCGTGCAGGGACTGGTGATGGCGCCGAAGCTGGCGGAGCCTGGCTCGCCCGAGTGGACGGCGATCGCCGCCAAGTTCCCGCCCGACCAGCAGCCGGAGGCGCTGCGCATCGTCTGCATAGACGGGATCGACGCCAACCCGTGCTGCGGCACGCACGTGAGCAACATTGCGCAGCTGCAGGTGAGCCTCCGGCCTGGTCTGGTTGCATGAGCGGGTTGGACACTGAACCTGTTTGGTATTGGACGCGCAGTCGCTGCGGCTGCTGAACGTCGAGTTCGCGCGCGGCGCGACCCGCGTGTGGTTCGTCGCCGGCGAGCGCGTCAACCGCGAGTTTGCGCGCATGTACGTTGTCTGTGCTGTTGCTCTCCATTGTAGGCGGTGACTGACGGTGTATGGGTGCCTCGACGCCGCTCAGGTTCCAGCGTGAGCAGCAGATGACCAAAGTGCTGAGCTGCGCGCCGGACGAGCACGCCGCGCGCGCCGACAAGCTGCTGCAAACCCAGAAAAGCGCGCTGAAGGACGTCAAGAACCTCCAGAAGGAGCTCGCGGGGTTCATCGCTGCCGACCTGATCGCCAAGGCCACGGCGTCGTCGTCGGGGGTTGTGAGCTACCACCGAGCAGACGGCGACCTCGGCTTCTTGCAGGCGTTGCTGTCGGCGATCGGCGAGACCAAGGACGCGGCTGTGTTCGTGCTGGCCGCTGGGGACGTGCGCAGCGAGGGCATGTTCCTGCTGGCTGGTCCGGCCGACTTCATCACGGCGCACGGCAAGGGCGTGCTCCCGCTGATCGACGCCAAGGGCGGCGGCGGCAAGAACGGGATCATTCAAGGCAAGGCCAAGGGTCTGCGCAACCTCGACGCGCTGGTTGCCAAGTTGGAGGAGCTGCGCGTGTAAAAGAACACCACTGCAGCTCCTGATGCGATCCAAGAGCATGCCTGCTTCCCTGACACTCCCGATGAATAGACTGTCTGCCTGCCTTTGAAGCATGTAACACGTTGCAGCTCTGTCGACTTTGGCTTCCCAGCCAGAGGAGGGCGGTCATTCCAGGTTTGCATTAAAAAAAAGTTAACAGTGCGACCTAGACAGGTCGCCACTCCGATCAGTCTTCGCCTCGGCCATGCCGACCTCACAGCGGCATGTAGTTGCGTCGTCGGTGTTTGATGATCGCGCCGACGGCCTTGTAGATGGCGAACACGAGCGAGAGCGCCACCGTCGCGGCCAGGATGTACCCGCTCGGGAAATCGAGTCCGTCGTCGTCCTGCGAGAGCTCCTGCACGGGCGGGCGGTAGTCGCAGATCTTCTCCCACGTCCCCGTCTTGGCCGTGTGTGAGCGGATGATGTCGTTGAACTCGCTCAGCGGACAGTCGATCGCCGAGCACTTGTCCAGCTTGATCTGCTCGCGCGACGTGTAGGGCGACCACACGAACGTGCGCACAAAGTACTCCTCGGTCGGCTCGTTCGCGGACGGTTCAGCGCTCTGGCGCGCGCGCAGCTCAAAGAACATGGTCGTGCCAGGATGCAGCGACGTGGTCCCCATGGCGCGCGGCAGTCCTTCAAAGTCAAAGTCCCAGCCGAGCATCTTGCCGAGTCCGTGCAGCAGCTCGCGGTGGCCGTGGTACGAGTAAAAGCGGTAGTCCTTGATGGAGGGCGACACGGGCGTGGCCGCGCCGTTCAGATTCCCCAGCAGCAGGTCGGCGAAGCCACCCACCCAGTACGTGATCTCGCGGTCCGTCGAGTAGTACCGCTCCATCAGGTTGGTGAACGCGAGCTGCTCCACGGACGCGCGCAGCTCGGCGGTCAGACCCGGCGTGAGCGGCAGCTGCTCGTCGTGGTCGAACACGAACATGTCGGCCACGTCCTTGACGCCCAGCACCTTGTCCTCGCCGCCGGGCGTCGTCGGGTAGTCCTCCACCTCCACGCCGCAGATCTCGCCCATGAGCTTCAGCTCGGCCTCGTACTGCGCGAACAGCTCCGGCGCGCGCTTCTTGGCGTACACGGCCAGATCCTTTTGCAGCACGGCCTTGCACGGCCCCTTCGGCGCCGCGAACGCGTGCTCGTTCTGCAGCAGCTGCATGGTCACGGGCACTGGCTGGTGGCCGAAGCCGCCCGGACCCGTGCCGTCCGGATACAAACCGAGCGCCAGCGCCGTCGCGCTCTGCGAGCACCGCGTGGCCGCGTCCGCGCGGAAGTACGTCTCAAAGTGCGAGTGGTTGACGCCGTTGAGTGAGGGCGAGAGGAACCGCGCGCGCGTCATGTACTCGTCCTGCACGTGCTTGCCCACGGCCAGCAGCTGTGACATGCCCACCTCCGTCAGCTGCTCCGCCGGCACCTTGTACGCGTCCAGGTTGGCTGCGTTCGCCGGGCACAGCGCGCGCGCCACCGGGTTCGGCGCGCGACTGCCGTGGCGCGACAGCGTCACCAACCGCCGCAGCTGGCTGCATCATCACATGTGATACCACAGAGGTCAGTCGCGGTCCATGTCAGTCTCTATAGTCAAACCAGGCTCACCTGTCGTCGGCGGCGGCCGCGGCGAGCCAGCAGCAGCCGAGCAGCAGCGTCAGGCGGCGCAGCATGGGCGAGGCGAAGCGAGGCGAGCTGGCAGGCGGGTGGCGAGTGGATGGCCGGAACCGCGCAGATTGCAAAGTGGACTGAAACCCAGCGAGAGCCCGCTCGACGTCGGAGCGAGGAGGGAGGAGACCGGTAGGCTCGAGTTACAGTTATGTCGCAGGTGCACGGGCTAGCGCCACCGACTCGAAAGATCCACGAATTTCGAAGCAAACTGCAAAATCATGGCATGAAACGGATGGACCAAGCGGGTTTGACACCTCCCGGACAAAGTCGCGGCCGACCTGTCAGCCTCAGTTCGAGTCAATCGGACCGCTCATGGCTCGTGGGGCTGCCGTACACTTGCTTCAGGTTCAGACTCGAGCGCCGTGCACCGGTCAGCGTTGACACCAAGGTAAAGTCGAGGTCCTCGAGTGTCACTGTGCCGTATGCGCTCGCGACCACAGCCACGTCTCAATGCAACAATGGTCCTATGCGGGTGCGAGGGTCTCTGACGCGCAGTCATCGAACGGAGCGACGGTAAGCACGCTGCTGGCGACCAAGCCGCAGGTATCCTCGAGTGACCCGATCACGCTCGCCATGTGGTGGGTGGACCTGAATGATGATGATGATCCACACCGGAAAGAAAGTTCAGAATCAACCGACTGCAGTCGGTGCCGGTGCATTCCGCAGCCGCACGAACCGCTCTCTGCTCTATGTTCGACTCTCCAAGCCGATCGACCACCGCTCAGCACATCGACACGACTACCCAGCCATCCATCCACTCATACTACCACCACCGTGCAGTCTCGTTCGTTCACAACCGGAGACACGCGGCATCTAACATCGACATCCTCCATTCCACTGTACCGCCGCGACAACGACATCCCCTCATCACAACGGTCTGCCGCCGCCACTCAACCACGGAACGATCTGGGATGCCCCTGCGCTGTCCGCGGTCACCCGCGCTCATGTGGTCGCTGATCACCACGCCACGGCGGCGTCGTCTCTACACCATTCGCCAATCGGGATCACTCATGGACTGAGTTGCAGTCATCGACACATTCGCGCCACCGACTACACTCTGTCTGCATCCGAACATCATCACCTGCACCAACTCCATCACGACGACGTCGACGGCGCCAGCACGAGCTTGTTGATGGCCGCGTCCGTGAACTCGACGCGCTGCGACAGGATCTCCTTGACCCGCGCAGCCGACAGCTTCCACTCGGTCCCGCGCCGCTTGCGACCGAACACGTCCAGCACATCGCTCGGCGCATCGGCAGTCAGCACCTCGGCGGTCTGCGTGAGCACGGCGAAGGCGTCGCGGCAGTCGCAGCTCTCGCCGAAGAAGGCGGCGATGACGCGCAGGTCCTTGTCGAACTGCAGAGCTCCCAGCTGGTTGAACCGCGCGCTCTTCGAGTGGAACCACCGCTCGAACAGCGCCGCAGTGGCCGAGGCAGCAAGCTCGACCAACTCGCGGTAGTTGGTCGGCGACAGCGTCGACCGGAACGAGCCGAGCAGCGCGCGCACGCCCGCGACGAACTGCTGCGCGAACGGATCGTTCGCTTCGTTGAACGTGAACTGCTGTTCCGTCAGCTCGTAGCTCACTGCGCGCTTGGACGAGCCGGGAGCCAGCAGCGCACCCATGGCGCTCGCCAGTTTCGGCTCGAGCAGCTTCAGCAGCTTCTTGCGAGACGCGTTCAACAGCTGTCGTAGCTCGCTCGACGCGTCCTCGAGCTGGTTGAGACACGACGCCAAGTGCGGCGGCACGTCCGCAAAGTCCTCGGCCAGCTCGTGCTCGAACTGCGCCTTGATCTGCGCAATGTACTCGGTCGTGGCCTCCAGGCTGTTCATGACGACGTCGGGTCCACACTCCTTGCGGGTCTCGGTGGCGGCTCCACTGCCGCTGAGCGGAGCAGAGCCAGGAGCATTCAACGCGGCGCCTCCAGGGATCTGGAGCGGACCCATCGTCTTGCTCAACTTGGCAAACTGCTGCTGCATCTGGTCTCGCAGCTGTGTCGACGCCGCGAGCAGAGTCGTCTCGGACTCGAACTTGACGAAGGTTGCCATGCTGCGGATCCGAGCGCGCATCGCATCGCCCAGCACGTCGCGCAGCACCGTGTTGATCATGTTGAGGACGCCGGCGGCGCAGTCGCTGTGGCCCGTCGCGAGCGCGCGCAGACCCGAGTTGCGCGCCACGTAGAAGATCTCGTCCACGGCCGACGAGATGGGAAAGCACACGACGGCATCGTCTCCATCACCAGCGCCGGAGGACGACGAGTACCGCAGCTCTTCCCACTGGAACGCCTTGCGAGCCGCGCGGTTCAGCAGGTCGTTCTCGAAGTAGCAATAGAAACCCGCGAGCTCCTGCACCGTCTTGCCGAGCTCGCTCTCGTGGCTCGGCGGGAGCACCTCCGTCGTGGCTGCCGCATATTCCGATGACGTCGCGGCGTCCTCTTCCTTGGTCGGATTCGAAATATCAGGTGAATCTTCCGCATCTGCTGGTAGCATCGGTGTTTCCACCCGCGACCGCATGAACCGCTCGTACGTCTGCGTGTGCTGGATCACGAGCGCCACTTCGTTCAGCTGCTCGTTCATGCGGGCGACGGCGTCGTCATCTGCTTCGCTGGTGCTGCCTCGGTCCGCTGACGTCGATCCTCCTCCAGCCGCCAAGGTCGACGGAGTCGCCATCGCCGCAGACGACGGCGACGCACTGCTCACGCCCTGCTCGACTTGGGCCTCCACCGTGTTCATGCGCTCCAGGAACTTGCGCTGCCGCATGTACGCGCCGAGCACCTGTACGGCATACGTCTCGCCCGAGGCGTACAGCGACGCGAGCAGCCGGTTGGCGCCGTCGACGCGCGCGAAGCATTGGCGCAGCAGTGGCGAGTACTCCTGCTCGAGCGCGGCGACGCGGTTGAACAGCTCCGTCAGGTGCTCCATCAGCTCCTTCGTGCTGAACGTGCCGCGGTTTAGGTGGCTCAGCTCGCTCTCCAGCGACGCCTCCACGAACGACAGCAGCTGCGAGAACCCCCTGGCCTCGTAGTCGCGGCCTACGACGCGGAACAGCGGCGCGAACGTCTGGATCTGGCCGCGGTCGCCCGCGCGCAACCCGGACTCGAACGACGACTCGATCACCGCCTTCAGGTCGCTCTCGATCGTGTCCATGCGCAGCTTGTCGGCCGCGTCCAGCGCCATCGCGCGCTCGATCGCGTGCAGTTCGTCCAGGAAGCCCGCGGCCGCCGGGTAGTCGCGCTGGGCCATCGCGCGTCGCAGACCCGCGAGCGAGTTGCGCAGCGTCAGCAGCTGCGCCGACTGCGTCAGGCACTGTGTCAGCCGCGACTGGATGATGTCCAGCCGCCGCACCTCGCGCGTCATCTTCTCGGCCACGTCGTTCGCGTTCGCGACCCGCTCGACCACCGCGCCGGTCTGCGCCACGAGCGCCGTCACCGCCGGCGCCTGCGCCACCAGCTCGCGCACCGCGAGCGACGCCGCGCGCTTCTCGGTCGCGGCCACGTCAACCGCGAAGGCTGCGGCCCCCTGCTGCAGCTCATGCTGTGCGTGCTGCACGGCGGCGAGCCGAGCGACGAGCGCGGCATGCCGCTGCTCGCTGCGTCGCCCCATGGTCGATATTTGAGCTGGATCGCAGTTGGGGGTATAGAGTCCGCAGGGACTGTATTCTGAGTTGATCAATACAGTCCTGAGGGCTATATTGCTGTTTATGTGTGAATGCGCTAAAATTGCATCAAAATTGCTTCAGATTTTGAACGCCAAAACAATTCAAGCAGTCTCGACAGTATTCGCATGACTTCAACTTTGACAAGCGCTGGTTCACCATCGATTCAACACTCTTACTCATGGACAACGACGCACAAGACTAAACTCATGCAAGACTCAGATATGCAGGACCCCATCGGTCGGAAGAGGCGACGCGCCGCTCCATCTCGCGCGCCACTGTGACAGTTGACGCTGCGCTTCAGCCGCGGAGACCAGTCTTGGTCTGCGATTGGGTCGTGCCAGTCGTCGTCGACGTCGATGGCGCCGTAGTGGCGGTGGTCGTCGTGGTCGACGTCGATGGCGCCGTAGTGGCGGTCGTCGCAACTGGAGTGTTCATCGTCGTCGTCGTCGTGTCTTGAGTGGTGGGCGACGATGCTGTGTTACTCGTCGAGGTCGAGGTCGTCGAGTCGCTGGTCGACGCGGATGTCTGCTGCGACGTGGACGTAGAAGTCGACGTCTGCTGGGACGTGGACGTCGCGGTCGATGGCGCCGTCGTCGCCACGGTCGTCGAGGTGGACGGAGACGACGGCGTCGTGACCATCGTTTGGGAGCTCGGCGTCGTCGACGTTTGGGAGCTCGGCGTCGTCGACGTTTGGGAGCTCGGCGTCGTCGACGTTTGGGAGCTCGGCGTCGTCGACGTTTGAGAGCTCGGTGTTGTCGACGTCGTGTCGCACGGTGTGGACGACCCCCATGTCGAGTCGGTGGTCGTCGTGGCGGAGTTGGTCGTGTCGGTCGACGAACCGCCGAACCAGCCAAGCACATTCGAGATCGTGCCGGTGAGCGAGTACGAGTTGTCGGCGCATGGTGTGGCGGCGTCATAGGTCGAGGCGTACTGGGTCGTCGCCGTGTCGTCCGCACAAGGTGCAGCACCATACACTGGAGCGTAGTACTGAGATGTCGTGGCGCCAGTGTCGCACGGCGCCTCGGCGGTGTAAGTCGAGGCGTACTGGGCCGTCCCGGAGTCGGCGCACGGCGTCTCGGCGCCAGTCCACCACGTGGCGTTGACAATGCTCACCCTGTCACTGGCCAAGACGGCGGCGACTGCAAGGTGGGCGAAGGCGTGGAAGAGCTTCATTGTTGGCGCAAAGGCGAGTGGAGAGCTTGCTGCTGGGTTGCTGTGTGCGTGGAGGAAGGCAAATTGGAGAATGAGGAGGTGCTCGGTGCTCAGATGAACGGATGAGCGCAGCTCTGCGGTCAACGTGGGCGATATGAGGAGGAGCATCGGCAGCATCACAGCTCTCGGTCAGTGTTGGACGTGAGGCGTTGGATTTTCCAAGTTGCTGTTCGTGAAGGTGTACGGACATCGAGAAGAGTTGGCGCATGGGTGTGTGTAGAAACCGCATGGGTGGCGAACCGGCGGTCCAGCCATTGGCGCCTGCACCTTTGTCCCCTTCGAACAGCCAGTCGCTGCTGTAAACATCTTTTGCTGTTTGGTATGTGCTTCAGGATACCGATGTAAAAGAGTTGCGCTCGAGCTTGCGTGTAGCCATTTCCAATGCTCAAGGCGCATCCAGAGAGTCGGCGCAGTCGGACAAAGACGGTGTAGCTGAGCACGAACCTCCTCGTCTTTCCCCACATTTGCGCTGACCAATGCGGACTCGAGTGGACACTATTCTGTATACGGTGCCCGTTGCATCTGTCCTGTCCTGGCGATCCGGAGTGGAATATCCAGGATCGTGCTGACATCTGCCTTGAGTACGGATCTGTATGGGAGTGCCGTGCGCATTCAGGCCAGCATCGGCTCAGAACTCGCACGCCTCATCGACAATTTCGGCAGATTGTCGAGGTTCCTTTCAGGTGTCGCCGCAGTAGGATCGCGCTGTTGCGAAAGTGAAATTGCTCTCTCCGATAATTTAGCTATCTACACGCGTTCGCTGTCTGCTGGAGATCATTCATGTCGACGCTGTTGCACCGAAGCAGGTAGCACGATCGATGCCGATCGGGCATGCTCCATCAATCGACGTTCGAATTACTGCTAGTGCCCCTTGAGTGGCTAGGTTCGGGCGTTTCAGTCGATCCAGCAATAGGAGTTCGTAACACCCAAATGGTGAGACCGTGGGCCAAATTAGGCGACCATTCATTCTCTCTCGTCGGCTTCCAGAAGCAGCCAGCGAACGCACGCGATGCGATTTGGTTCGAGCGTGGCCGCTGTTCGCGATGAGGATCCCAGCCTCGAGCTAAACCATCGCGCCGTGTGTCAGCAGGAAGACAATAGCGACGCGCTACCCCTGAGACTTCTCGACATTGACACCGAGAGTGTGCTGGCGTGGCTGGATGCCTCGCTTTCATCTCCCTCGATGAAGATGTCGCCTATCAGCTACGATGCCGAGGATCTCGCACTCCCAGAGTTTGTTAGCACTACACCTTGCCAATCCGTGGTCTCCTCGGCTGAGGTGGCGGATGTACACACCGGTGTTGTCGATGGTACTTCTGATTCGATCGAGGTGCTGGCTTCTCAAGATGATCGGCACGAGGATCATTGTGTCAAGAACGAGAGCGGTTGGTCGAGCACGACGAGTACCAAGCAACCACGAGTGTATACGAAGGCCCGAATCGAAGCGCTCAAGAAAGAAATCGATCTACTGACGCTCCACCTCGAACGAGAACGGTCCTCGAGGGAATGCGAGCTATACCTCCGCTCTAGTCTCGAGTTGGGGACTCGAAAGCGCTACGCGTCACTGTGGAAGCCTATTGCCATGAGGCAGCAGAAACACCGAGAGGATGCCGAGAAGACGAACGCGCGTCTGCGCGAGCTCATCCATGCCCAGAGACGGCGCGTGCGCCAGATCACTCGGTCGTTGCACCTGCGCACCTGCCATCCTGTGAGTGTTTCTTCATTGACTCGTCCAATTGCACTGCAATTAACAATCATGGCACTGACTCGCTGTGTACCTGCCACCAGTACGCAGAGATTGCTCCAAGCCACCCCCGCTGTTTGTCGAGCCCAGTCAGTGCGCTCCAGACTTCCCAGATATTCGCCATGCTGTCGACTGGACTCCAAACGCAATACCGATTCGTGGACAGTCAGTGGGCTTCGGCAAGAATCCGCGAGCTGCCATCGCCTGGTCGCCTACGCCTTGCGCCATGCCAACAGGGTGCTGATGCAGCTACCATAACGTTCATCAATCGGGAAGCTGTCCCGTTCGACCTGCCACTGGTGCAGCAAGCTGTCTGGACGTCGCTCAAGAATCCGCGATTGCGCCACCCGCGTTGCACCAAGACTGAGGTAAGCGACTCACGATGATTCTCGCAATCACGAAACGATTCTAACTTCAAATATGGCGACTCAGATCATCAGCGCTTCGGATGATCGCATCCAGGTCGTGGCTATCGTCCCGGGCGAATCGGGCGGCGTCCCTCACAAAGCCAAAATCCGTCACGCGTCTCAGTGTTTCGTCGAGGCTTCTCGCGTCGTGTTTGTATCACAGTCGCTGACGGAGCTGAGCGGAGCAGGCATCCAAATGACTCCCGGTACAGCTTTCTTCGCGACGAGCATCCAAGTCATCTCGCGTGGCCAGGGCTCCGTCGACAGCATTTCGACCACGATCGAGACGTATCTGCAGATATGTGCGTACGACATGCAAACCTCGACCATCAGACCGCTGGAGCAGCTCGAGCCATTCGTCAGCTTATCGGTCGCCGCGGTGGACGACTCGCTCACGCGACAGCACCAGGCCGTCGAAGACTTGCTGGTGGATTTCGCGCGCGTAGCCATACAGTGCTGAACTCACCTCGACCGCAGGCCGATTGGGAACTTGATCGAACAATCTAGATCAAACAATTAGGGTTCATGCGCTGACAGCATGACAACCAGAGCAAATTAAACAATAATAACCAGCCGACTGAAGTGGCTTGACAGCATCTGTAGGCTAATCAAGTTACTCTGCATCGTCCGTTGTCGCCTTCCCTGGCTCTTGTTGTTGCTGGTGGTGCTGACTGCCAAGTGCGAAGTGTTCAAGTGAACTCTGCCAATATTGATATCGTTCGTCCTCAAAATGCTGAATCGAAAAGTGCGGTCCAATAATTGCTTTCCACATCGGCAGCTTTGACAACCATGGCGGAGACGGCGGTGGCACTCGCGAGATTCCTGCAGCTGCGGCCGAACGAGGGCGAGAACGACGCGCTGTGCGAGGTGCTGGACGCGCTCTCGCAGCGTCCGAGAGATGATGCGACCCCGCCACCGCTCGCACTGCTGCCTGCGACCGCCATGGACGACCTCGTGCTGCTCTCGCTGCACAAGCTGCTGCTCGGGTATGTGGCCGACAGCCGCAGCCAGCGCGTGCAGGAGAAGACGTTCGGAGCTCTCCGCGTCGTGCTGGAGCGGAGCGCAGATCGAGCTCAATCGAGCGAGCAGAAGCTGCTGGGCTTTGTGCAATGGTGCGTGGCCGAAAGACCTTGTCGATAGATATTCAACCTCACACTTGTCGATGTCAATGCCTACAGCTGTGTACTCTACCTCCCGACGCCGGACGCTGCGGTGGACTCAGCCTCAAATGAGCAGACTATTGTGATGAGTGAACAGAGCGAGGAGTTGCGCCTCGCGGTACTGGCGTGCCTCAAACTGCTGTTCACGACAGATCAGCAGTCTCAACAGCACACCATGAAGTCGACATCTACCGACAACCTGCACTTCATGGCGTATGTTGTGTCGGCGCTACTGCACGTGGCACAGAATGATCGTTGCCGAGATGCGGCGCTGTTGGCTATGGAGACGCTTTCGCTTGTTGTGCAGTTCGTAAATGAGCCAGTTCTGCTGCGCCAATTCCTGCCCGGCATCACTGGCGGTGTGTGGAAATGCGTCAACGCGCCGCAACAATCCTCCAAGGTCGTGGTTGCCGCTGTGCATTGTCTCGCTCGAGTGATGAGGGCATGTCTTGCCGATGAGTTCGCGGGTAAAGAAGACAAACCTCGCGCTTTCACGATCGACGCTATCCGCGAACTCGCTCAGAATCGTCGCGTTGAAGATGGAACAGCCAACGATTCATCTGCTGCAGCCGAGACAGGAGATCAATGGCTGAGCCAGACGACGGTCAACATGGAGATCATCCTCTCTCGGATCTTCTCGATCGGTCAACGAGCGAACCACCAGGCATCGTGGCGCATCCGGCGTGCACTCGCCGAGCTCTGCGGCGTGGTGCTGCTGAACTGCCGCTCGACCCTGCACGACTCGTTTTTCCGATGCTTCGAAGAACTTCTCGTTTACCAGGTCGACGTGATCCCCGAGGTCGTGACAGCCGCGCGCAAAGTGAGCACCAAACTGCACCACGCGCTCGGGGTTGACGAGTGGCTCGAGATGCTCTCGACATTCGCCGATCGTTTCGATATGCAATTGTCGACGTTGGTGTTGAGATGTGCGACGGAGCACGAAGCATTTAGCGTCCACGTGATGAAGAAGATGATCGGGTACTTGTCGTTTCTCGGCGGTCGGCTACAGCCGTATCTGGATCGCGGCATGGAGTCAACATACAAGTCGCTCTGCCGAGTGTTCGAGGTTGAGACCATGGACATTGACTTGGTTGTTCATCAGACACTGCACAGCCGTGACGGGTCGTCGTCCGAACCACTCACGGTATCGCATTTCCAGAAGCGATTCAAGCATTTTCATGATCAGGAGACGGTGGACGCCGCCATTGAGCTGCTGCATGCGATCGGAGCAGTTTGCACTCCCGCCGTCTTTATTGACTGCGCGTTTGCATTGATAGACGAAGCTGACAGCGCGTCCAGCTCTGGTGGAGAAGTCGTGCTGGTATTGAACGAACTTCTGCGCGGATGTGGCGAGACTCGGCGTGAATCCACAAATGAGAATCTGAATCATGTCAAGTCAGCGTTGACAGAGCTCGATGAGCGGAGATCATGGCGCATTGATGTGCATCTCGTAGGCCGCGTGCTTGAAGACTTGCTCGTGTTGGATGCGTGGAATGAGCAAGCTGAAGCCGCAAACGAGTCGAAGGTTCTTGCCAATCAGCGCGCACTCATGGTTGAGTGCATTGGCATCTGCGCCGAGATCCTCGGCCACGAGTTCGCCGTGTTCCTTCTCCATGTGCTGTACCCGCTCGTCGAGAAGCTCGGGTCTCGGTCGGTCCAGGTGGAGCGGGAGGCGATTGCCGCGCTCGCTAAAATCTACTATTTCTGCGGCTACGACTCGATGGAGGAGCTTTTCGAAGCCAACATGGACTACTTTGTGGACGCGCTGTGCTCGCGTCTCGAGCACCTGGACGAATACCCGCTCACGGCACTGGTTATCGAGGGATTGCTGCAGCATACACGGATCACCTCTTTGCCACTGGCGGACGAAGTGACGCACTCGCTGCTGCGCAGTGTCGACATGTACCAGGAGTCGCCTTACATTGATGGTCTGCTGCGAGCGCTCCAGTTACTGCTGCGGAGTATCTCCAAGGAATCAGCACCAAGTGAGGAACGTGAAGACGCTCAACGTGATGAGAAGCTGATCGACGTGCCTGATAGGCCACTTCTGAGACGATTCCTAGCAGAAGTGAAAGCATTCACCAGTGATGATGACGACGATGAAGACTCCACACTGAACGAAAGGGAGGAGAGGTTCGAGGAAATCAAGGACGGCGATGACACTGTCAACCCCACTCCGAGCATCAAAGGCGCAATGCCACTGGAGTACGACGAAACCAACAGCGCTCACGGTGATGGGAACGACAGTGATGACGAGCAGGACGATAGTACCGTCGACCCAGTGTATCGCGCGCTCACGGTGGAGATCCTCGATCGCTCGGGCTACTTTGTAGCGACTCCCGATCCTATGGCGTGCTGTCAAGTCCTCTCGCTGATGGAAGAAGGGTTCTTGCTGCTCAAGCGGTCGCAGAAGCAGCTGCTGCCTCTCATCCACCGCCTGTGGTCGGCGCTGCTGCCTCGCCTGCACGCCGAGAGCCGTGCGATCGTCACTGCCGCGGCACAAGTGGTGGCCACACTCTCGACGATCGCGGGTGATTTTATCGCCAGCCGCTTTGTCGAGGATATTTGGCCCGTCTTCCGCAGTCGACTCGCCAGTATCAACGTCGATGTGACCGCTCCGAAACTCACGCGCTCGATGTTGCTACTGTCGCCTCAACAGGATGCTGATGTCGAGTCTGATCAAGCTGCAGCAGTATCTCCGAACATTGCCGATACAGGAAGCACGGTTCTCGGCCGCAAGACGCAGGAGATCCGACTCCTGCTGGCGATCCTATCGTGCCTGACGACCGTGAGCACACACACTGACGCTGTGAGTCAGATCGTGCCCGAGGTTCTCGCATCCTGCAGCAAATTTCTGGATCGCTCGGTGCCGGCGGAGATTGTGGAGACCACATCCAAGCTGCTGGTTGCGCTGTATCGGTTGAACGGCGACGAAGTCTTTTGCGCGGTTGCCGCATTGGCAGACTGGGAGCCGCCTCGACCGCCGAGCGCGCGCTTCCCGACCTTCGCGACCGACACCACCCGTCTATTCTACCGCTCGCATTTGAGGAGCTTCCCTGGAGTTGTCGGCAACGGGTGTGCCGTCAACGCATCGCGTGTAATGAGGTCATTAATAGACGAGTAATACATGCTGGCAGCGCGAGTGCAGGCTCAACGAGGGTGTATTCTTCCAACGCTACGGCCGAGGAAGCTACCTATAGACTATACACAGAGCGCTCGTCTGCTCGCCTCACTCAGGACGTAAGACCAATCGATTGAAGCTGTCTCGTCGCTGTTGCATCAGCTTGTTTGCATCCGTTTAGCCGAACATGCCGCCCATGTTGCCGGCGTACGCCATCGGGCGGATCGGCGGGTGTTCCTGTTGTCAGCAAGACCGCGATGAGATACAAACGAAATGTTACAGACATCCACACACTGCGTCCATACCACTGCAACGAACTGCGTGAACCGAGGCTTCATGTCCTTCTCGAAACGGATGAACGCTCCCTTGTTCCCCATCTGATCGCAGTAGTTCGGCGCGCTAAAGACCGTGATGCACTTGCCGTCGTGCTCAACCAGGTACCCTTCGTCCTTGACTTCATGCGAGCGCACCAGCAGATCTGCAAGACACAAACAGATAGTGAGTGCGATGATGACTGCGCAACGACACCAAGCACAGACGGACTCACCCAGCTTGTTGTACTCGAGGAACGACTTGGTGATGTCCGGACCGAACGAGAGACCGATACCGCGCTTGCTCGGACCACGGCCCATGAAAGGCTGCGGGTCGCTCCACATGAGGTCGCTCATGAGTCCGCTCTCGGGAGGCTCGCGGTTGCGGTCGATCTTGGCAATATCGTCGAGCGAGACGCACTCCTCGCTGAAGAGACCGCCATGCACCACGATCACCTTGTTCTCGATCACGGCGGCGAGCGGCAGCCAATTAAACACCTCCGTGAACAGCTGCATGACCGTCTCGTCGTACTTGTGCTTCACTTCGCCCTCAAAGCCGTAGATCTTGTTCATGTTCTTCGACTCGTGGTTGCCGCGCAGTAGGTGCACGTGCTGCGGGTACACCAGCTTCATCGCGAAGAGCGTCATGACGACCTCGAACGAGAACGAGCCGCGGTCGACGAAGTCGCCGTTGAATAAATACGGGTTCGTCTCGCTCGGGAGGCCGTTGAGCGAGAAGATGTTGCACACGTCGTAGAACTGGCCGTGCGTGTCGCCGCACACAGTGAAGTGCGCGTCCAGGTCGTCCGACGGCAGCGTGATCCGCAGCAGCGACGGCAGCTTCTCGAGCATCGCCTTGAGCGACAGCAGGATCTGGATCACGTACTTGCGGTGCAGCAGCTTCCCGCGCTTGAAGCGGTCCATGAGCGCCACGATGAAGTCGGATCGCGGAGCCACCCCGTCCTCGGGCAATCGCGGACCGTCGTACGCCGGATCCACCACTGTTCGCCACCAATCACCACCAATCAGTACCACACCAAAACGTCTACAAGCTCCAATACGGCCTCGTACCCATCGAGTTGACGTCGATGGTCTCCGAGAGCGGACGGTTGCGCTCCGACTGGATCGCGGCGGCGAACGCAGCCTCCTTGATGATCTTCTCGCACAGCTTGAGCTTCGCGCGCGCGTCGCGGTCCTGCGGCTTGATGCGCGCCACCAGCTTGAAGTCCTTGACGGCCTTCTTGTGGTGACCCAGCGCGAGCTCCGCCGATCCGCGGCGGTAGTACGCCTTGACGTAGCTCGCGTCCAGCTCGATCGCGGCCGACGCGTCGTCGATCGCGAGCCCGTAGCTCTCGTTCTTCATGTGCGCGGCCGCGCGGTTCGCGTAGAAGATCGCGGTCGGCACGAGCGCCAGCGCCTGCGAGTACAGCTCGACAGCTGCTGCGAATTTGAAGTGAGCCAGCGCCTCATTGCCCTGCGTCTTGAACTGCTCGGCGCGCGCGCGCGTCTCGTCCGACACCTGATGGGTCTCGCCCACCGTCACCGCCACGTTCGCCATGGCCGCGGGGCTACTGTCGCTGCGATCTCGCTCGACGCGCACAGCCGCTCAACAGAAGAATCCGCCGCGTCCGTCCGGACGATTCGAGAATGCAGCTAAAGGGGGTGGCTCCAAGACCTGGAAGCGGTGCGGACCTCGCCAACAGCCTGGACCTTTGCAATTGCATCGACCTTCCTGAGCGCTCTATTCGAGAGTGGGTGCATCTTCTGGGATTTTCAAGCGTCAAGGGCTTTCCGCATCAAGGAAAGCCGCGAACCTGCCAGCATGGCCGGGCGGCCGCCACTGTCGCCGCCGCTGCCGCTAAGCGTGGCAACGCCGCCGCCGCAGCCACCGACACATGGACCAGCGAAGCGCGCACTGGACCTGCGCGATATGCTGGACGAGCTGCCTTCGCTGGCGGAGCTCAAGGACAAGAAGTGGATGAAGATGCTGCCGCGTCCGACGTTCCCCAAACGCGCGGCAGACAAACTGGCCTCGCCATCGCCTTCGACGCCTGGGACGACCAGCGACAGCACCATCCTGTCGCCTGTGTGGCTGCCGACGCCAAAGGTACACGGATATGAGCGATGTTTGAAGTGCCAATCACTCGACTCACTACTCTGCACACTCTCTCTCTCCAGTCGGCGATGGCCAGATCCGTGCTCGTGCCGAGCAGCGACGACGATATCCTGACGGATCTGGACGCACGCTACTTCACCGAGGACTTCGACGCGGTCGCCTTCCTTCTGGTGAGCATGTCGCCTTGTCACAAGCTCTAAGGATCGAGAACTTTGCTGACCTCGGATGACCCATCAGGAGAGCATTCCGGAAAACCGCGACGAGCTCGACGAGTTCCTCCGCACGGAGATTAGCGCCGTGGACGTCGCGAAGGACCTGATTCTGTCGCAGCTGAAGGACGAGGTTCGCTCCAACCACGACGCGCTGATCGAAGGCATGAAGGTGGTGCAGGAGGTCGATCTGGACCTCGTGCGCGCGCAGATCCACGTCAAGAATGGTCGCCGCCTGCTCGCTACAGCAAAGGACGACTTGCTCATGAGGTGGGGTGGGGGTTTGGCTTCATTGATGCGTTAAGTCTGGGTTGTTAACGTTGCATTCGCTTTCTTTTCGAACAGCTCTTTGGAGATTGTGAAGACCAAGCGGAATCGTGACCGCGTGCAGGAAGTAGGTGCTGTGGTTGACTGGAAAGCTTGGTATCTTTCCTAACGAGTCGTGATTCTTACCAGATAATCCGATTCGGTGATCAAATCACTGAGTTCTTCCGGGAAGAAGAGCAGATGAACCAAGCGATGCAATGCCACAGCTTTATCACTGCTGTACGTCAGCGCTGTTCGGAGGCTTCCTGATTGGATCTGTGATTGACTTGGTTGGTCTGCATGCAGGTCGATATCTGCATTGGGCTGCGTGCAGGCCTATCGAACGACGAGCTGGGGGGTCTTTCGATACTGCACGATATCACGCTACGCACGAAAGACTTCATCCCGAAACTGCGCGAACAGTTTGACACGGTATGTGGGTCGATGTTTCCCGCTTGGACGAATGGAGATTTAACCATTGATGCCATTCTGTGTAGTCTCTTCGAAGATTGGCAGACCGATTCGACCCGCTGCAGTACAAAGAGCTCTTGCGCGCCTATATCACGCTCGCAGACCACTCGGAGAATCTAGGGTTTGAGTTCTCGTCTTTGCGGCTCAGCGACGTTTTGTCCAGCATCCCAGAGATAATCGTGCGCTGTATCGACGACATGACGCGTCAGTTTGTGCAGCAGACGTTTCGAAGCGGGTCGCCGAAGAGTGCGAAGCTCGCCGAGATCGTCAATGTGAAGCCTGATGGAGCGAGCATGCCATCGGACGCACCATCGCTGTCGGTGCAGAACGTGATCAAGTGCTTCGAGCGCATGACGGAGCTGATGCACACTTACTACCTGCTGGTGCAGTGGCATCGCGACCCGTTCAACCCTCGCAATGACGATGAAGCTTATCTGCACAGATGCGGCATTGACGACGATGACGATGATGACGATATGGAAGATGACGCTGAAAACGACGACAATCAGCTATCTGGCGTGGCGAGTCCGTCTGGGAAGTCAACCGGTAACGCAAAGTCACGGCGCATGACATCTCCGCGTCCACGAAAAGCAAGCACGAGCGAACCAGGCGGCCCACCAAGATCGCCATACACACAGGTTCTTTGTGACACGGGGATGATGTTGCTGCGATATCGAAAGATTGTGTGGGAGAACATCCAGCAAAACGTTTTGGAGATCCTTGAGCGGCTCGATATGACCTACGGTACGATCGCAAGCTTGATGGAGTTCGTTTTGAATGAGAATCTGATGCATGAGTGACTGATGCAGGCTACAAGATGGAGCACGTGATTGCGCTCTCGCACGCAACGACCAAGTTCATCGAGATCGGAGAGGAGTTTACAGGATCGCCGTCGTCGAAGTATGTAATCTGTTCAGTATGTTATAACTTGGATCGTTGTTTAGACTGACATATTCATTGTCAGGTTGCGGCGGCTGCTTCGCGTCAAATGCGAGCAGTACCTGAACGTGTTCCACGAGGACAATATTGAGCTGATTCGAATGCTCCTGGACACGGAGAACTGGCAGCGTGTGATGGCGACGATGGATGATGGTGATGACAATGCCGGTCTGCTCCGGCTGATTGAAAAGCGAAGCGGCTACGTCTTTACGCAGAAGCCGCAGGACGCTTTGTCAGTGGACCCCATCTATTCGCGCCGTGTGTTCCCATCATTCAATCGGGATGGGAATCCGTTTAGCGAAGAGAACTCCGTCCAATGGCTCTCGCTCAAGCAAGGCGTTCGCTTTCAGCAGCGGCGGAGAACGATCGTGTACACCAAGGAAGACAGTAAGGACGATGCGGATGTTAACGTGGAGCTACCTGTCATGGATGCGAACGAACCAGAGCTTGTGTTTAGCTCTTCGACATTGTCGGGCTTCGTTCGGTACGCACGCACGGTACTTGCCCTCTTCGTGGATGGTATTGAGCTGACACAGGTGTTTCATATTGGTGCAGATTGTGCGGGGTGTACTTGAAAATGATGGAGCACTTGCCGCATGTAGCGTGGGACACCTTTCTGCTGCTGAACAAGCTGTTCGAGTTCCACATGTATGTGGTGTTCACGAACTTCGTGGACAAGGAGGACATCGCCGACTTCTTGCGTGGCCGCGGCGGTTGTTCGACTGGCCCCGTGGATCTGAAGCGGTGGAACTCTTTGCGTGCTGCTATTTGCCGCATCGCCGATGAAGCGACTGGAGGAGAGCTGTACTTGCAGTCGTCGGTGCTGCTATTGCCGTCGTCGGTTGGCGGGTTGGGAAAGCTGCAGCCGATCGATCGCAAGGTCACGCTGCGTCGACTGACACGGGTTCCTTCAGCGATCGAGGAGGCCAACGAAAACAATCTATTTGCCCTTGCGGAGCGATCGATAGCCTGTGAGTCAGTCGGCGCTCAGGTTCGGTTGCTCAACGCCATTGAAGAGCTAGCGCGGTCGTATCTGCCGGCTCGGTACCGGTGTTTGATGGATGAAGTGTACGAACGCAATCGTGCCGTTGTCGCTGAGCTTCGCTCGTTCATGTACACGACGATCGCGCTGCGTCTCGTGGACGGACCTTGGTTGCTGGACGCTATTTCGCGCGTCAAGTGGGATCTCTTATCTGTCAGCGACCGAAACAACGAGTACGTCGTGCAAGTGGTGCGGAAATGCGGCGAGGCGTGGGGCGGCTTGCAGATCGTCGCTGACGGCGCCATCTCGATGGACGCGCGGGAAGAGATCTGGGCGGCGATGGTGCAGGCCATCATGGAGACTCTGCTCAGCGGGTTCTCACAGGTTACCAGCTGCACTCCGCAGGGCCGAGCGCTCATGACGCTCGACTTGTACGCGCTCCAGAATGGTCTAGATTTGATCAATCACATCAGCGCGACGGCAGTGCCGCATGGCCGCGACTACGTGAACAACTATGTGCGAGCGTTCTTCAAGGACAAGGACGAGCTGGTCGCGTGGATAGAGGACAACAAGGTAAGGATATTGTTATTCTTGATCCTGATGAGGGACACTCAACTGACAGACACCTCGCGGGTTTTCCTTTCCAATAGGCCATGTACTCCAAGTTTCAAGTCGCGCATCTTATCAAGAACGGCGTCGGCGCCAAGATGGACCGGCAGGAACTGCGCGGCCTCGTCTTGAAGATCGACGCTATTCTCGGATGAGGACGACCTCTTGCGAGCAGATGCACAGACGGACTCGTGGCCGGAACTCGGTTGATTCTAGGTTGCAGAATGTCGCTCTCGACGGAAACTAATCTGAACCAAAATAATCCCGATCTTGCTTTTTCTTCTTCAGTAGGACCGACGATCGGCATATTTCCGCACTCCGAACTACTCCGTCCTTGCATTTGCACTTGACTATCCGGTCTTTCAGATCTGTCTTCACCTCGCAGTCGTGAAGCACGCGATTCGCTTGATGCTCGTACACGACAACAATGAATCTTTGATCTCATTCCAATGTGATGGCTTACGAAAGCGTATGGTTTTGCCATTTCGCCACGTCAATGCAGGCAAAAGAATTTTAAGTCCGCTCATGTGTTCACTCAGAATGACTTCGTCGTCACCCTCATCCTTTCGGGAAGGTGAACACGACTTACGAAGGCCGACGGTTCTACTCAAGAGAAACAAGGAGCGATCGGGATAACTGTGGTTCAAGTGTTGCCGTCAAAAGTGACCTAGTATAGATATAGTCAATGGTGTCTGTGTGTGTGCGTGTGTGTGTGTGTGTCTACTGCGTCGGCGCTCGATCAGGAGCTCTCAAAACCTCGGCAGTGGGTGTCAAAACTGTTGGGAAGCTGCGCCGGCGACCGTCACGAGTCCAGCGTCACCCGCAGCGCGTGCTGGATCTGCGGGTCCGGCACGACGTCGACCACGAGCAGCAGCAGCTTCGCCGTGTGCTTGCGGCCGAGCGTAGCGCGCACAAACTCGACAAACTCGTCGCTCGTCATCTCGCGGTTGCCGAGTCCCTTGGCAGCCTGCTTGAACGCCGCCACCTTTTGCAGGTCGCCCTTCGCGAGGCGGTTGACGCGCTCCAGGATCTCCTTGTTCGCTCGCCTGCGCGCCGCTCGCGCCGACGAGGCGGGGTTCTCGCCCTCGCCGTGGCTGTCGCGCTCCATTTTCAGCTCTGTTGTCACAGCAGCAACACATGTCAGCGGCTATCCATCAATGCGTCGCTCCAGCACCGATTCATTAGTCACGTACCGCATTTTTTTGACTGGCGCGCGTCGTCGTCGTCGCGGAAGCGGTCGTCCGAGGAGCGAGATCCAGTGGGGGCGGCGATCCCACCAGCAGCGCGCAGCACGCGGCGCAGCTCGTCGCTCTTGAGCGAGTGAATGAACGTGCGCAGCAGCCAGCGAGCAAAGTCCGGCTCAAACTCCTTGTCGAGGTAGGCGACGAAGGCCTTCGCCGCCGCCACGGGGTCGTTCTCCTTGCGCACGGCGCGCGCGCGCTTCTTGAACCGCTTCAGCTGGTGCTCGCCGAACCGCAGCGTCAGCTCCTCCTCGATCTCCAGCTTGCACGCGCGACGGCTCGAGGTCGACGCACTCGTCTGGCGACTCGTGACAACGCCGCTGTGCACGCTCTCGTCCGACGAGCGCGGACCGATGCTGCTGCCGAAGCGGAAGCCGCGCGAGCTGCCCATCGGGTTCGAGGTGGACGAGTCGCGGAGTCCGTTGGCGCCGACCGAGCTGATGGTCGTCGTGGGCGACACGCCCGTGTCGCCGCCGACCTTGGCGAGTCCCGAGCAGTCCATGTACTGCGACGCCTGCACAAAGTCGGCAAGCACCTGCGAACCCGGCGCGTTCGGCTTGGCGAACTCGGCCACGTCCGGAAAGAGCATGATGCGCTGCATGAAAAAGTCCAGCTCGGCGCGGCGCTTGTCCAGGAAGCTCGGACGCTGGTCCTGGCCGAAGAACGCGCGCACGCGGTGACCCGGTGCGAACGCGACCGTGACCATCATCCTGGCGAACGCGGCGGTCGGCGGCGACCGCATGCGGTTGTCGAACGCCTGGAACTCCTCGTACGTCTTCCACAGACTCCACTCGACGCCCTGCTGCGCCTTGTCCTGCGGTGCTGTCGCCCGGCAAAACAGCTCGTACTACATACAGGCAACAATAACAACAACAGCAACAGCGTCAGTCTCCACTCCATCGACAACACACCGTCAGCGAGCAGCGACATCTCCTCACCATCGGCGGCTCGTCGTTCGTCTGCGTCGCATTGCGCACGTGCAGCTTCAGCGGCGCCACGCGCATCAAAAAGTCGGGCGGCGTCATGGTCGCGAGAACGGAGCAGGCGATTCCTCGGCTTCGAAGGCGCGGGCAGTCGCGAGCAGGGCCGCACCGGGACGGACACGGGGAGCACGGCGGGGTCAGGAAGGGGACGCGCGCGAGCAGCGGGCGTGGGGCCGTGGAGCGCGGCGGGCGGGCGAGGACTCGACCGCCTTGGCCGGTCGCCGCGAGTTCTCTTGTTGTTGGGCCGATCGGCCGCGCGATCGCGGCGGAAACAAGAAGGCTCTCACACCAAATTTCTCTTGAAGGGAGTTGGTGAAGGGGTCGGGGATTCCTGGTTTGCGGAATAGGGCGACCCGCACTTGCGCTGCGTATGCAGAGTGGGACATTGATCCCTCTCTTCAAGGGATCGTGCGATTGTCGTCAGCAGAGACAGTCACGTGCCGGGTTTTGGAGCAGAGTACCGTCGTGTACTGTACAATTTGGGAGTCCTAGTTTGGTGCTAAAAAAAGAGACTCAGAGTCCAGTGCTTGTGGCGGCATCCAGCAAAATGGCCCATATTCGGGGGAGGAGCTCGCGCGTTGCTCGATCCTGAGCGGAGGGAGGTGGCGGCGCGCGTGGGAGGGCGGCCGTGGGAGGCGGCGGCACCCGCGATGGCTTGCAGCCGCAGGCTCCACAAGTCATGGTGCCATTAGATTATACGAGCTTAGTCGAATTGGCGGCCCCTCGCCAGCTGTTCCCGCGGCACGCTCGCATCTTGAATATACATTGAGCCAGGGTATCGGTTGCCATGGGTGAGCCGAGGCTTCAACGTTCCTCGCGGCGGATGGATGGGTGAGGTCTGGAGCTAGATGCGCGCATCCCGCCGCTGGCGGCGGCTCGGCGCCGAGGGAAGGATCCATGTGGCGGCAGCTGACGAGCACCACGCGTCCGGCCGTGCGCGCTCCTGGACGCTTCCTGCGCATGCGCGGTCGGCGGCGGGGAACGCGCCGGCAAGCGGAGCGCACGCTGGCAGCAGCCGGGACGGGCGGGCAGGGCGGTGTCCGCAGGGTGAGATGGGCGACCGCTTCGCCTCGGACCGCTCGCTGCGCACCCGCCAGTCGCCAGTGCAGCGACTCGCACCCGCAGCGTGGCGCTGGCGCCAGGCTTCCGTCCCGCACGCCGTCTGATGTGTGGACGCGAGCGCACCGGTGGCATCCGGTGATATCAGGTCATACGTTCTCCTACAGTGAGTGAATGCGGCGCTGTGCGGGACTCGCACTGCTGGGGATGTGTGTGCGAGGGCGAGGGGGTCACACAGTGAGCATTGAAACGAAGTCGACGTCGAGGCTTCTGTGCCTTGTTGCCGTTCGCACATTCGATCGGAAGGCGGCACCTTCGCGCGTGGCGAGCGCGGAGAAATTGAAGCCGGTTCGAATCGAATCCGGCGCCACGTCAGAGGAAGCCGCATGCGGTGCGCTCGCTGTGTGGCACTGGCGCGAGATGTTCGTCACCGCTGCGTGAGCTGAGCCTCGGGCAGACGCGGCTCGCTGCGATCCTGGAGCACGAGCTGGCGCGCTGGTGCGCTGGTGCGCTGGTGCTCGAAGGAGAGTCAGCTTATCAGGCGATGCCGACTTGGCAGGATCCAAGATGCTCGAAAGTGCGGCCGGTATCCTGCCGGTCATCTTTACATACTCGCGACACCTGTAGTCTGCGGTAGGCGCAGGAAATCAAGTGCGAGCCATGACGCATGGATCGCACGGATGGCATACTTGAGGCCGACGAAGTGATCATAATAGCCACCGGAGCAGTCTGTGTTGAAACAGACGAGGCTCAAAGCTTAACCCACAACATGGCCGATTACGAGTTGTTCGAACTTCTGAAGAAGTCAGGAGCACATTTGATGAGCGTTAGAAGCTAATTGCAGGTCGACGACTGTGAAGTGCTCACTCTCATCAGACTCGTGCCGATCAAGGTTGGCTGCGAGCATCAAGAAAACAATGACGCACTGTGCATCGGCTTTGGCAAAGATCATCGCAGTCGAATAAACCGCCATGCACAAACAAGCCCAACAACGTAGATACAAACCAAATAGCCTACATCTGAGTTACAGCAATGTGATTCGTGCACACAGCGCACAAAACCACAATGCCAGCGAGTGATGATAATTCTCATGAAAATGGGTGGTGTTAATAAACACCAGGGAATGAAATGAAGCCCAGCAGACCGCGAACCTCACAACGCCATCCCGAAACAGGACAGCGCCATCAGCCACACACTGCTAACGTCTTCGAGGAGAGTCGCCCGCGAGGACGACGACGCACACTGTCGACATAACTTAAGCCGAAGTGTACTTCGTCACCGCCTTCGTGCCCTCCGACACGGCGTGCTTCGCAAGCTCACCCGGGAGCATCAAACGCACAGCCGTCTGGATCTCGCGGCTAGAAAGCGTGGACTTCTTGTTGTAGCGCGACAGCTTGCCGGCCTCCGAAGCGATGCGCTCGAAAATGTCGTTGATGAACGAGTTCATGATCGACATGCCGCGCTTGCTGATGCCCGTCTCCGGGTGCACCTGGCGCAGAACCTTGTAGATGTACGTCGAGTACGACTCGACACGCTTCTTGCCCTTGCCCTTGCCCTTGCCGGCAGCCTTCGCGACGCTCTTCGCGGCCTTCTTGCTAGGGGTCTTCGCCATTGTAATTGGAGGTTTTTGGAGTCGCTCGGGAAATTGAGGAGTGAACTCGGTAGCCGCGCGCGCCAAACCTCTCGGGGGACTGTCGGAAAGGCAGAGGGTGCTAAAAGGACGCTCAAACTCCTCGCCGCCTCGCTCGGTGTGATACGACGATTTGATTGGTGGAATCGAAAATAGTGATGTGTGATTGGCGGAATCGAGGAAGTAGCGATCTGCCATTGGACAGTGATATTTTATGTGGGTAGGGTTATTCTCGATTTGAGTTTGGCGGGAAAAGCATTTCGGAGCAATTGATCGCCAAGCAGACGATGGCAACAGCAGAGGTGTGCGCTGCTGCTGCTGGGACCGCTTCCTGCCCGCGTTGCTTCGGCCCTGCGATGCCTCGCACGGCTTGACGCTTTTTTGGTGCGGTCGCTGACTGTGTTGACGACTCATGGACAGAGCGAAAAGCGGTGGCGGTAAATATATATAAGGCGGGTCCGGTCCTGTTGAGCGCGAGAGTTCGAACGCAAGTCTGAGTGCCCTGCATAACCTAAGGAGCGCGCGGGCGGCGGCGGCGGCGGCGGTGGCGCGGCGCGGCTCGCCCTCGATCCCTACTATACCTCCCTCTCGCTCGCTCGCTCGCGGACCGGGCGGAGCGCACGGCGAGCCGAAGTCTACATGAACCCGGAGCCCTTGATGTTCTGCTTGAGGATAATGTCTTTGCAGGCGTTGAAGACCACCTGCACGTTCTGCGAGTCCGTGGCGCACGTCACGTGGTGGTAGATCTCCTTCTCGGGCTGGCGGTTCATCTCGAGGAACTTGCCGAGGAAGTACTGCACGCCGAGCTCGTAGTCGCCGATGCCGCCGGGGAAGTCGCTAAAGACGTCCACCGTCTTCGGGTCCACCTTCTTGATCTTGTCCTGGAACAGATCCTTCTTGTTGAGGAAGAGGATCATGGCAGATGCGAGGAAGAACTTGTTGTTCACGATCTCGTCGAACAGCGTGATAGCCTCGATCATGCGGTTCGTCGACGCGTCCTCGTACAGCGACTGGTCGTACTCGCTCAGCGCCGCCACGAAGATGACGGCCGTCACGTCCTCGAAGCAGTGGATCCACTTCTTGCGCTCGTTGCGCTGGCCGCCGACATCGTACATGACGAACGTGGCGCCGTCGATCTGGTACCGCTCCTCGACGATGCCCGATGTCCGTACGCGCGCGTACAGCATGTCCTGCTGCGTGGCCGCGTAGTCGTCCCGCATGATGCGGTCGATGTCGTTGAAGTAGTACTTGACCGACTCGATGATCTGGAACTCGGCGCGCCGGTTCCACGTCGCCACGATGCCCGGGTCCACCCACAGGTTCTTGACCTTCTGGCCCACCACCGGGTTCACCTCGGCCTCGTCGCTGATGGTTCGGATGTCCTCAAAGTCCTGCACGCACTGCACTTCGCCCTTGAGCTTCAGCTCTTGGCACTGCTCGATCAGGATCTTCATGGACGTGATCACGTTGTTGTAGATGATGGGCGTCGAGTGCCGCTTCTCCTCGTCCGTCAGCGGCGCGCCGTACAGAATCTAAACAACAAGTACCAACATGTTAGCAACGACATTCCAGGATCCCATGGTCAACCAACCCGCTCGCTCCGCACCTTCATCTGCTTGAAGACCGTGCTCTTGCCCGACTCGCCCGCGCCCAGCAGCAGCAGCTTCACCTTCTCCTGCTCCACGCGATGCGCCTCCTCGTTCTTGGCGTCCAGCTCGCGCGACTTGGCGTACGCGATCTTGTCGGACTCGGTCATCTGCGACGCACAGAGCCCCATGCTTGCTGCCTTGAGAACGCGACGGAGCGGCGGCGTGGTCGGAGCTCGAGTGGGTGTCGCGGCGAACGGGGGCTTAGCGCCGCGCTAGTTTCCGCCAAATAGCCGCCGGAAGTTTAAGAATGAAACCCCAGCACAGGGCTGTTTCCTGACCCGATGGCCGGCCTGCGACGGTGGCCGCGCCGCGCTTGCAGCTCCAGCACCCGAAATAGCGTCCAGCTCTCGCCTTCCTCGGACTCAAATACTGAAGGCGCAACCGAAGCGCGCTATTCCTGGCGGCCGCGCCGACCGCGGCGTTGGTGGAGAGCCGAGCGCCGACATGTCGAGTGGCGGCGCGCCGTCGCCCTCGCGGCCTGTTTCCGTCTCCCTCGCCTCTAAGCCGCGACAAATATACCCCGAGCGCGAAACTGCGCCTCCGCCTCGATATAGTCAACGCGGGTGCTTTGGGTGGGCTCCCCGCGCTGCCTGGGCTTGCTCGCTCTTCGGCGACGTTCGGCGCTCACTCATGCTGGAGCTCGAGGCGTCCGAAATTGCTGCTATCACATGACAGCAGGGTACAAAGACAGGTTACGCTCAGTTGTACCCCGACATTCACATTCCGCAATGCTGACTGATCCAGCCGCTCGATTGGCCAAAATGCACTCGAATAATCGGCCACCAGTGTGCTTGAGCTGCTCCACCTCATTCTCATCACTTGATATGACGCGATCCCCAAGTGCAATGACCACCTGACGGACACTGGCCGTCCAGCCTCACCACTCATTCCACAAAACGCCACCATGGGAGCCGAGAGCACCCCAGCATCGGCAGCGCGGCCTGCCGCCGGACCGATCAAGGAGTGGCACTTCCACACCTACTGGTTCGCGACACGGAACCCGAAGAGCGGCGAGGAGGCGCAGGCGCTGCACGACGCGCTCGTGGAGAAGGTGGCGACCGACCCGGAGTTCATCGCCGTGTGCAATGGGGTCACGTCCGCGCAGCTGCCGGGTCTGGTCGGCTCGCCGCCGCCGATGAACCGTCAGCCCGTGGGGCCGCACCTGAGCGGCAGCTTCGAGACGTGGGTCCCCATCGAGTCGTTCGCCAAGGTGCTCTCGTGGTTCACGCTGCACCGCGGTTCGCTCACCGTCCTCGTGCACCCGCTGACGCGCTACGAGCTGGAGGACCACACGACCCACGCGATGTGGCTCGGTCAGCCGTGGGTGCTGGACCTCGACGCGCTGCGGGACGACATCGGCGAGCCGCCGGCGCAGTATCCGGAGCTCGGCCTCGGCTACAACGCCAAGTGAGCTGGCTACGTCTCTAAAACGCAGTGTTCAGCTCGTAATACATCATCGCTCTGAGTTCCATGGATGGGTTGTGTGAGTGGTCGCTTCAGGCTCAGGCGAAGCGTCGTCGTTCGGGTCCATTCTTGAACTGAACGCCTCCACCTACCTGACTCGAGTCGTCCAGCAGGAGCAATGTGGAGTCGTCAAGCCGCCAACCGCGCGATTCTCACCGCTGTCAGTTGCTCGGCAGTGCTGTCCGTGTCCCAAGCCAAGCGCGCCAAGTCGATTTCGTCCGTTGGCGAGTTCTGGACGTTCGTGGCCGTCGTCTACGCGGTCGTGCTGCTCCCCGTCGTCCTGTACTTTGCCTACGTGGCGGTGCGCGACCCGGCGCTGCGCGAGATCTTCGCGCTCGTGTGGGGCCGCATCAAGCGCCGAACCTGCCGCTTCCTGGGTCCCAGCGCGCGCAACACCGCGATCCGACAGAGCCTGCAGCCACCGCCAGCAGCAGGAAGGCGTGTCGAGTTGAAGCAGGAGTGATTGCAGCGTTAATTAACAAATATCCGATCAGAATGAACTTGTTCCATCGACTCATTTCTGCTATTGATCATGATAAGAACACATTTTTCGAAAGCGCGGGAAAACACCAGCAATCCCAAATCGGAAACATGAAGCGGCGTCGCTCAGCGACAGAGCGAGGCGGTCGCCCTAGCAAGAGCTCTCAACTGCGTATGTGCCGCTCAGTTGACTGTCTCTGTGCATGCTGGCAGAGTGTCAGGAGCTAAACCGTGTTGCCGACAGGTCGAGCACGTTCTGAGAGCGAGGAAGAGAGCGACGGCGCAATCGGCAGCGAGGATGGAAGTCCTCGCCACGCGGTCGTGATTGCTCGAGCTGACAGCGACCAGGAGGAGAAGCAGGGCGACGAAGAAGATGAAGAGGACGACGAAGCCGAGGACGACGAGCTGCTGGACTTTACCCAGACCGAGTACGCGATGAGCCAGATGAGCCAGTCCGCCGAGCCAGCACCTGGGTCGCAGGATGCAGAGGCGAGCAACCCCAAGACGCCAGCCGTCCCCTCCAAAGTGGCCCAACTGTCCGACAAGGTCAGGCGCCTTTCGCGCTGGGGATTGTGTGGTGTTAGTAGGTGTTCATCTGATGTGTTGTTGTGCAGGCGGTGGACGACTTGACGGCGCTGTTGGTGCGGTACCTGCTGTACAAGGGGAGCCTTAAGGTGCCGATCAAGTTTGGCGACATCAGCAAGGACGTCTACCCTACGTACAAGAACGTGTCCAGGTTCTTTTTCCACCGCGCGAAGAAGCAATTGGAGCGCGTTTTCGGGTACCAGGTGGTCCCCGTGGATGACGGCACAGCCAAGGAGGTGTACCTCGTGATCAACGGGACGTCGTCGCAGGAGCACTGGCAGCTCGTTAACAAGACCGGCAAGTCGTCCACGCGTGGGTTGCTCATGATGATCCTGGGCTTGCTGTGGTGTGCCCCCGCTCGTCGCCTTTCTGAAGGTACACAGAGTGAATCATGGACAAAGTCACGTTGGACTGTTTGAGTTCTGACATTGGCGATTTCGCTGCACAGAAACCTTGTGGAAGCAACTGGGGATGGTGGATTCACGCGTCCGCATCAACCGAGAGCACCCGCAGCTCGGCGATGTCACCCAACTCGTCAAGACCTTCGAAGCGCAGCTGTAAGTCGACTGGTATGCTATAACAAGCACACTTGGCTTGTGTGTAACCTGTTGTGATCGGCGCAGATACCTGCACTCGACTTCCGAGATCGACAACGACCACAAGAAGGTCAAGTACTATTCGTACGGCGCGCGCACGCTGAAGGAGGTGGGCAAGCCTCAGATCCTCAACTTCGTCTGCAAGGTAGAGTTGGAGTCATGTCGAGTCTGCTTGCGCGATTGACTGACTGCTTTGGGTTGTGCTGGCTTGGTAGCTTATCACCGGCAGACCGCCGAGCGACACCCAGCTGGATGAGGTTCTCATGGAGGACAAATAGAGCTGGAGATTGGTGTTGGACTGTGCGGCAGCTTTGCTGGTTGTTGTGATCTATCAAACTTGAGTCTTGTTGTCTGTCGCTGGTGGACAACACAAATTCGAACTGTAACGGAAATCGACAGTCCAAAACAGACACGCATGGACGCAATTGTGGCAGCCTACGGGAGCTCGTCGAGCGAATCAGGCGACGAATCCGCCCACGATGACGAGGCTCCTGCTGCGGACCTCTCATCTGGCGAAGCGGAGGCGTCACCGGCTTCGTCTGGTCTAGTCGGAGGGAAACGGAAGCGCGAAACAGACGCTCCGCCTCAGTGGAAACGCGCGTTCCCGCACGTTGATGGTCAGTGGCCAAGCCATGTCAAGATCAGCATCGCAGTGGATGGTCCGCTCCGCGAACGCGTCAGCACTTTGGTGGCGAGCGTTCAAGAGGAAATGGGCGATGCCGCTGAGCTGGTGCCAATGCTCCAAGAGTCGGAGGCGAGCGACGGCACTCCAGAGCTGCACATGAGCCTGTCGCGTCCGTTCGTTCTCACATACGACCAGATCGCGCCATTCGTCAATGAGCTTCGAGGTGCGCTCAAGTGGCGCAAGCGGTAGGATGTGGCCGTCATTTCCGTCCTGAACTGCCTGCGTGTCATGGTTAATCACCTACTGTTTCGTACAGATTCTCGATAGAGCTGGGGGACGCACTGGTGCTCGTCAATGACGAGAAGACTCGCGCATTCCTCGCACTCCGAGTGGAACAAGGCCATGCCGCATTCGTTCAAACGCTCAAATGCGTCGACCGATGCATGGAGAAGTTTCAATTGGAGCCGTACTACAAGGTTGGTCAACTTTGGTTCCATCACATCAAGTCGCTACACATCACACCCTCGAAATGCTTGCTGACGATGACCACGTGTTGATCGCACCTTCGCGCAGAACCCAGTCCCCCACGTTAGCGTTGCATCTGCCATCGGCGACGCACTGGCTGAGTGCCTGTCGCACGAGCAACTGCGCCAACTCAACGCTCAACAAACTCTGCCGCGGTGGAGGACGGCTATCACCAAGGTGCACGCGGTCATCGGCAACAAGCAGTTCGAGGTGTGTCTGTCTTGAGGTTGGAACTGCAATGCGAACGGGTCGTATGCTCTCACTAAACCTCACGAGACTCACGTTCTTGCCGAACGACGGATGGTGCACACGCCGTCGACTGCCGCCAGGTTGGCTCAGCTGGCTACTCAGTCGCTGTCGGTGTCAGACGCCAAATCGATAACCTCCTGCTGCTCGTTGCTGGCGCCACTACCGACGGCACTGTTGCCAGCGCTGCCACCGTTTTGTGCGACAACCGGGAACGGCATATCTTCTTCGTCTTCAGGCAGACTGACGTCGGAAACGCTGAACAAATTGGGCTGGTCCTGGACTGTCTCCGTTGGCTGCACGGCTTGGTGGTTGCTCGGCCGCGTGACTCGATTCGCGGCTGTTCGAACTGCAGTTAGTTTGTGTTACCATCCCATCGAGAGGCAATGCACCGTACCTGGATGAGTCTTGTCATCGCTGTGACGATTGTTCGTTGCTTGGTCAACTGCTGGCAACATCAGATCAGAACCTTCACCAGCACCAATGTCTGCACACAAATGTTCCCCACGGTATCGTCTTCGCTTGATGTTGCGGCGGTTGTTGCTGATGGTCATGGTCTCGAAGTTTGCTGTGGTCTGAGCGTCGCTCGATCCTACCGATTGCTCTTCCACCTGTCTCGAGTTCGCGAGTTCGTCCGAACTGTCAGATCCATTCCGAGACTCGCCTCTGAAGCGGCGATTCCCCCGCTCTCGATTGACACGTTCGCGTTTGCCGCGATTTAGCGGCTGGCGAGTTGATCCGCGCGCAGTGTTGGTCTGGTCGGGTTCCTGAGTCACGCTGACTTGGCGATCCGATCCACCTCTGCGGCCATTTCGCGGAGACGACGGAGCGTCTTGGCCTGCCGAAGAGTTTGAGTACTCGGTTCGTGAAGTTCGGTCCGAAATATTGACTTGGCTCCAAATCTCATCGAGCCAAATCACACGAGACGCCAGCTGCTGCAAGTCCGCCGACAAGGTGTTCCGATATCCTGCACGAGAAGGAATGGATCACCATGAGCCGAGAGATACAATCGTGCACAAAAGCAGCCTGACGTTCGTACCAACGACCCACAGGTCCTTCTGCAGCACGTTCCGGATGAGATTGAGCGAGTCGTAGAAGTCTCCGTCGCCTGTCCATCAGCACACAATGAATTGGTGCTCCTTGGCTCCAACAAAGGCAGCAATCGAACTCACCTGCGACTAGAATAAAGCGATCACAAACCTGGTGGATGCACGTGAACGACGCAATTAGCACACACAAGACAATGCACGCACTCGCGAAGAGCACAGTCCGTCGCATTGGCAAAATGGTAGAGAAAGGGAGCTATGTACATTTCCATACGCCAGCGACAGCATCTTAGTCGCAATGCTGCGCACGAACGACAAACTCGCGTGAGTGACAGGCAGCAGAAGCAGTAAGATAACCGAACGCACCCGTTATCGACTCCCTTCTGGACGTTCTGGTGGAATGTGTTGCCGCAATTCTTGCAATAGCACCGGTACTTCTTCATGGGGTACAGCTTCAACTGGAACTATTGGCGACCACGCACGACAGTATGTTAATGCCGGAGGCAATGCAACTGGCGTATCTAAAGCAGATCACCTGCGGTCCCTGCGGCGGAGCGCACTTGAGCCAGTTGTAGTGCGCCGCCATTCCCTGATAGCGGTGCGAGACAGGCTCTTGGTCGAAATACCAGCAGTCTGGGTCCACAAGCATCAGCGACGTCAATTTACCACACCATGGAGCGTCCATTGAGCGACATTCATCGTGAGCCCGCACCTCGGAACGGCGTCGAGTTGAGCTGCTCGAGCACATTGCGGAGCTTGACATAATCCAGCTTCCTTCCTTCCTGCAAAAATGCCACAGTACGCTGGTCACAACACCACACTGTTGTAGACTTCCCAACTGCGAGAAACGTACCAACTGACGCGCGCCAATAGACGAGTAGGCGCCATCTATTTCGCGACACCCATTGCCAATCGAACCCATTTGGTCAGCTCAAGCGCGCAAAGAACTGGCTGTTGCTGGCCCATCTCGACGACAATCGACGCACCGATCACCAGTGCTGCTCGAGACCCTGCGACCGAAGTCGGCGTTGGTATGGAGGCCGCAGGAGCCACCAGCGGCGCGTCCGTCGCTGTGCTGACCGCTGCCATCGGGGGCTATTCCTCGTTCCTTCCTTTGTCTGGAGCATTCGGCGGTCAGGATGGGTACTCGCCGTCCATTGGCCAGCAATTTTGTCCAATGTCCGTCGCGTAGAGAATAATGTGGGCCACGCCATGTTCGGACAATATCTTGTCGTCTGTCGCCCCTCCCGCCCAGCCGTCCCTCCGTGGCGTGGGGGGCGAGGCGTGGCGGCGTTTGGGGTTTTTCGACATTTTGGATTTTGTAGGCTCGGCACCCGCACCACCCGCGCCTTCCAAGTTTCCACCCAGTCCCGAAGCTCCTTCGGTCCGGCAGACGCGCGCAAACAGCCCGCGTCGATCCTTCACCCTCCCCCGCAGCACTAGCCGAGAGAAGCCGAGCTATCCAGGATGCCCGGCGACGAGAACAAGGAGTTTGACGACGAGCTCGTCGACTACGAGGAGGAGGAGGAGACGACGACGACCGATGCGGCCGCCGCCAAGACCGCCGAGGGCAAGGATGCCAAGAAGTAAGCTTTCCTGCCGCGCGCTTCTACACATTCATTCCATGCCAAGCGGGGGCCGGCGAGCGCGAGCGCGAGCGCGAGCGCACGAGCCGGCGAGCGAGCGAGGGCGGCTTGGAGCGCGGCTGGAGCGTCCGATCGGATCGAATCCCAGCGCAGCGCTGATGGGGGGAGGAGTGTGCGAGTGCGCGCGCGCTCCCCCCGCTCCCGTGCACCGCGCGCATCGCCCGGCCTCGCGGCGGCATGCGGAAGGAGAGAGAGAGACCGGTTAATTAACTTCTTCTGCTTCGCGCGACGCGAAAAACTCGACAGAGGCCACTACGTCGGCATCCACAGCTCCGGCTTCCGCGACTTCATCCTGAAGCCCGAGTGTCTTCGCGCCGTGGTGGACTGCGGCTTTGAGCACCCCTCGGAAGGTTAGCCGCCGCGTCTGTTGTTCGTGATGGAGTCGACGACGGGGAGAGAACTCAAGTCTTGCTGTGCTGTCTCCGCCCACAGTTCAGCACGAGTGCATCCCGCAGGCCGTGCTCGGGATGGACATCATTTGCCAAGCCAAGTCGGGTATGGGCAAGACTGCCGTGTTCGTGCTGGCGACTCTGCACCAGGTGAGTGGTGTATATCTGCTGGGTAGCGTGGTTCTTCTTGCTGTGTCGATGTCTGACTGGAATGGTGTGTGGATCTTGTTCAGATCGAGCCTGTTGAGGGCCAGATCAGCGTCGTGGTGCTGTGCCACACGCGCGAGCTCGCCTTCCAGATCGCCCACGAGTACGAGCGCTTCAGCAAGTACCTGCTGGACGTGAAGACGGCCGTGTTCTACGGAGGTCGGTTCCTTATGCCTCTTGATGGTTGTAGACTATGCACTGACCTGTGTATGTTGTTGTTGCTTTGGGAACAGGTGTCCCGATCACGCAGAACCGTGAGACGCTCAAGAACACGCCTCCCCACATCCTGGTGGGCACTCCCGGCCGCGTGCTCGGTCTGCTTCGCGAGAAGACGCTGAAGCTGGACAAGGTCAAGCACTTCGTCATGGACGAGTGCGACAAGATGCTGGAGGCTGTCGGTGCGTATGGGTGTGTGCGCGATGGCGGGTCGTGAGTCGGATCTGAACCGTAGTTGGATGCAATCAGACATGCGCCGCGATGTGCAGGAGATCTTCAAGGCCACGCCGCACGACAAGCAGGTCATGATGTTCTCGGCTACGCTGAGCAAGGAGATCCGTCCCGTTTGCCGCAAGTTCTGCCAGGACGTACGTCTTGATTCTGCGATCAGGCTGTGAGATGTGTGGATGAGATGCTGACCATGGATGCTTTTCTTGTTGTTGTGCGACTGTAGCCGATGGAGATCTACGTGGACGACGAGACGAAGCTGACGCTGCACGGTCTGCAGCAGTACTTCATCAAGCTGGAGGAGTCGGAGAAGAACCGCAAGCTGAACGACCTGCTGGACGCGCTCGAGTTCAACCAGGTGGTGATCTTCGTGTCGAAGAAGAACCGCGCGCGCGAGCTGAACCGTCTCCTGAACGAGTGCAACTTCCCGTCGATCTGTATCACGGCTGACCTGTCCCAGGAGGAGCGTATCAAGCGCTACAAGAGCTTCAAGGACTTCGAGAAGCGCATCCTCGTGACGACAGACCTGTTCGGTCGCGGCATGGACATTGAGCGCGTCAACATCGTCGTCAACTACGACTTCCCGAATGACAGCGACCAGTACCTGCACCGCGTGGGTCGCGCTGGTCGTTTCGGCACGAAGGGTCTGTCGATCAGCTTCATCTCGTCGACGGAGGACAACGAGATGCTTGCGAAGGTGCAGTCGCGCTTCGAGGTGAACATCCCGGAGCTGCCGGACCAGATCGACATCTCGACGTACATGACCACCTAAGCCGTTCTGACCGAGTAATGTGGGAGGAGGAAGGAGGGCAGCGCTCGGACGGCACGAGCCATCGGTGGATGCACAAACCACAGACAGGAATACACACGTTTCATTTGGGGTGTGTCCCCAAGCTCGCGTTATCTGCGACCTACTCTTTCTTTTGGCGCTTGGAGGGGCCATCGATCCCGCCCATGCCTGCCTGCTTGTGCATGTACTTGTCGCGAATGTGATCCTTACGGTTCCAGAGGGAGTCGCGCGTGGAGGTGTCTTGGTCGGCCAGGTGCGTGTACTTGGACCTGTCGAGAGCATGCATCGTTGTTGGTCAGTGACGATCGAAGCAGCACAACTACAGCCACACAGCACATAGATGACTCACCGGCCGGCGCGACCAAAGTTCTTGACCTGCATGACCGTGGGCATCATCTCCTTGTTGAAATTGTCCTCGAGCGTGGCTCCAGACGCGTCGCGCTTGCGCACGTCCTCCTTGTCGCGTACGCTCTCGTCGTCCATGTAGAAGGCACCCTTGTGGTAGTACTTTTGCATGAACTTCCACTGCTTCTTCTCCTTCGGTTCGTTCTTCTTGAGTTTGCTGTGCTCGCAACACAATCATTGATGAGCCAAGTACACCAAAATGCGAGAAGGAAACGAGTCACCTACGCGTCCTCAGCTTGGCGCTCTTCCTCGGTCAGGTTGCGACGACGTAGCGTTTCCTCGGCTTCCTTGCGAATTTGCTCGCGACGATCCCGGTCCCTGCGTCAGGTTCGCTATCGTTTAGTGCGAAGGTTCAATATGCAAACGGTCCAATGACCCACACATACCGCTTGATGCGCCGCAGCTCACGCAGCTCCCAGTCGCGGTACTCTTGCGCCGGGTCGACTCCATCCGTGTCATCCGGCATCTCTCCGTCCGTCGTTGCTGCATTATCGTCGCCCTCCTGCTCGCGCCGAACTTCCTCCGCCACAAGTCGACGCGATTCTTGCTTGCGCGCGGCGTGCTGAAAGCCAGCCATTCAGAGAATCGATCAGATGACAATTGCAGAAGGTCACACAACGCTCCACACAGAGCTTACCTTCTCCTCCTCCTCCAGGCGACGGCGCTCCTCCTCCGCCTCCTGCTCCTCCTGCCGCTTGATGGTCTCGCGAGCCTTCTTCGGCACAAACACTGGCTTCATCAGATGCTCGCCACCGTCCGAGTCGTCCGTGTCGGTCTCCCACTCCGAACTGCTGCTCGACTCGGACGACGACTCAGCTCGAGCTCTTGCAGGCGGAGCTTGCACTGCCTCCGGTTTGCTTTCGCTCTTCTTGACAACCTGCGCCACCACGGGCCGTCGTTCGCTTCGGCGAGGCGGAGAAGGCGAAGATGCCTCTTCGCGCTGCTGCATCTTGGCTCGCAGCTGTCGGCGCCGACGGTCGACAGCCTCGTCGTCTTCCTCGGAGCTCGAGTCCTGCAGCGCATTCGCCACGTCCTCGCCGCTCGACGACTGCGCGCGCTCGTCGCTGTCGGACAGCTGCCGGTCGGGCCGCCTCGTCGCCGTCGACGCCTTGGTCAGCACGACTGAAGCTGTGACTCGCTTCCGTCCCCCGCTGCGCTTGCTGCCGTCTTCACGCGCCACGCCGCGCACCTGGCTGCTCGCCGTCACGAACCCGCGCTCCTCCTCGTACCCCGCCGCGAAGTGCGGCACCTGTCCCGCGCGATACCGCGTCACCTTCTTGGACAGATCGACTTTTGGCTTGAGCGGCTCGAACTTCTGCGTCTCATCGCCCCTACAGCAGCGAACACAGAACCCGTCAGGGACAACCAAATAGACCAGTGTGAAGCCAAGAAAGACCACTTACTTGCTCTTGGTGTGCCGCAGCGACACGGGGTCGTTCGGCGTGTCGTCCGGCAGCAACAGCCCGAGGTCCTTCTTGGTGAAGAGCGACATCTCGCTGCTCGTTGGTGTGTTGGCGGTGCTGCTTGGTACAAGCGAACGCTAGTGCCACAACCAGTATCAGACTCAAGACATCCCGATTTGGACCAATAGAAACCGACGGCATCAGATCAATATCGCCAGGTCTCAGACTGCCACGTCCGACAGGACTGCAGAAGCGCAACGATGCCGCTGGTAAAGACGCCCATGTCGGCGCTCGCGCTGCCGCACACGTCGCCCCGCGCGGCTCCCGGGGCTCGCGAGGCCGCCGAGCGTCGGCGACAGCGAGTGCTGATAGTGGCAACTGTCGCTGTGTGCTGCTGTCTGATGGTGCTGTGGGGGATGGTCGCGCAGCTGCCGGCTCCCGCACAAGTTCACCACGCGGTCGAAGAGCGCCTCCCGCGGCGCACAGAGCAAGAGAGGCGCTCGAGCTCGAACGCTCCGCGCAGGAGGTCGAGTCGGGGCTTTCGAGACGACAAGCAGATCGTCGTGCTGCTCGTCAGCGACCGCGAGGGTGACGCCTGCGCGCGTCAGCTGGTGAGCGCGAAAGCGCTGGCGTACCGCGCGCCGCGCGTCCACTTCCGCGTGTTCGAAGAGCTCTACATCGGGCAGGACGTGGGCTGCGTCGAGCGCTTCTGCGAGCTCGAGCCGTCCGCGTGTGGCCAGCTGCTGCGATCGCGGCAGCTCCGCGTGCAGCGCCGCGATGCGTCTGGCTCGCTGGGTCCAACCGTCGCGAGACACCTCGTCGAAGGCATGGTGGACTCGACCGAGTTCAAAGACGCCTTTTACCTGTCGGTGGACACGTCGGCCGAGTTCACGAAGCGGTGGGATGTGGAGCTGCTCAAGCAGTGGTACAGCGCGGGGAATGACATGGCCATCTTGAGCGTCGCGCCAACGCCTGTGGAGCTCAAGGATGTCGCACTCGACACGATCCTGCTGCACTGCTCATCGCGCATCGCCTCGAAAGACGTCGACGCCGTCGTGCAGTTCAACCCTCCCGAGCCGAAGCCCAAGCCAACGCCAGAGCCAGTGGCTGCACCCGTGCTCCAGTCGCAGTACTCGGAGCTCGCCCACTTCGGCCGCGTGTCAGCGCTGCTCAACGTGCGCTCCGACCCGCACACTCCGTTCGTCACAGCCGGCCGCGAGTACGCGCGGGCGTCGCGGTTCTGGACGAGCGGCTACGACTTCTACACGCCGCTCCAAGCCACGTTCTTCGCGCGCTATGACCTGCCGGAGCAGACGCCACGCCCGGACCAGCTCGCGCGATTCACTCGCTCGCACCGCCGCATGCGAAGACTGCTGGGTCTGCCTGTGTCGTTCGCGGGCGAGCCGCTGGAGGACGAGGCGCGCTACTCGCTCGGCGACCGCCGTACTATGGAGGACTGGATCCGGTTTTCGCGGATCGAGCCGCGTGCGGCCTTCAACGAGTCGACCGTGAACCAGTTCACCGTGTGCGACCAGCAGCTCCGCTATGTGCCATACTCGCCGGTAACGCCGCTCGTCCCGTGAGTGTTTAGATACGTGTGACTGTTTCCGTGTATGCCCGTAAAGAAAAGCAAAATCTTTGACTTGCGTTATGGTTGGCTGAAATGTGCATTTGTCTGGCGTCGCATTGGCTGAAATCCCATGCGAGAGTGATGCTCGCGACCGCTTTGGCCACTGTCCAAACCGCAAAAGCGCACAACCCAAGGAGAGCGGCAAGAGAACCTTCGGAGGCCGGCGCGCCGCCTCCCGCCGCGACCCGCCATGAACGTCGACGTGGTGCGGCAGAAGCTGCTCGAGGGCGATGCGGACGTGGTGCTGAAGGAGCTGGCGGAGCTCTACCGGCGCGCCGAGATCCTGCACACGCCACAGCTCGCGCGCATCCTCGAGGCGCTCTTCCCAGCGTGGAAGGCGCTGCTACACTCGAAGCTGACGCCCCAGTTCCGCGCGTCGCAGGTCAACCGGTGCCGCAAGCTGCTGCTGCAGATCCTGAACCGCCTGCCGAGCAACGATGCGCTGCGTCCGTACGTCGCGCAGCTGCTGCATCTGCTGATGGACGTGCTCCGGCGCGACAACGAAGAGAACAGCCTCGTGGCGCTCAAGACGCTGTTCGATCTGCACCGCAACTACCGGCCGGCGCTGCGGAACGAGGTGCAGCCGTTTCTGGAGCTCGTCCAGCAAATGTACAAGAACTTGCCGGCCACGATGAAGAAACAGTTCGCGACTCCGCCGACGACCTCGAGTCCGAGACCCAAGACGACACCGGTAGCGACGCCGACGACTCCAGCTGCTACTCTCGCGTCTCCTGCTCGTGCTGCAACAGCGGCTGGCGAGGCGTCTGCAGAGTCCGGAGTCGCTAAATCTGACACCGCTGCTGCAGAGACTGCTGCTGGTACTACAGCATCAGAGTCGACCCCAGCGACAGGCTCAAACGATAAAGACAGCGATAGTGCTCAGACTGCGAACGTTGCATCGGAAGAATCTTCAGCTGCAGAGAACAAGACACCACCGACTGCGGCTGCTGATGCGGTGTCAGCGACAGAAGAAAGCAATGGCGCAGGCGACGGCTCTTCGACCGCTGTCGCGACAAGCTCAACACCCAGTGCTGGTGGCGCGTCGGGCGACGGCGATCACGAGACAACTGGCGACAGTGCGACCACCACAGCAAGCGAGAGCGACGAGCCGATCTGGAGCAACTTGGAGTCCTTCAAGACCATTTCGGAGCTCCCGCTGACCATCATGCTGCTGTTCCAGTGCTACCCCAGCTACATCGAGAGCTACATCCCTGTGTTAGTGCCGCTTATGATGTCTGCGTTGTCTCTTCGCGCGCCGGAGAGTGCAGTGCGCACTCACCCCGCGCGATACCTGGACTTCTTGGACTGCCAAGTCAAGACGCTGTCGTTCGTCACGTATCTACTGCGTGGCTGTGCGAACCTGATGCGTCCGTTCCAGGACGCCATTTGCGAGAACACGGTCAAGCTCTTGATGGCGTGTCCGAAGGACGCGTTCGTGATCCGCAAGGACATTTTTGTCGCTGCACGCCACATCATTTCGACGGACTTTCGCCGAGGATTCTACTCGCAGCTCGAGTTTCTCATGGATGACGACGTGTTGGTGGGGAAAGGGCGGAGCAGCTACTACCAGATCCGCCCGCTTGCGTACTCGACGCTGGCGGACATGATCCACCACGTGCGTGACATGTTGACCTTGGCCCAGGTGAGCACGATTGTGGACTTCTATGGAAAGCGGATACATGACCCCACGCTTCCGATCTCGATCCAAACGACGTCGATCCGGTTACTGCTCAACTTGGTGGATATCAGTGCCAAGAATGACGATGTCGATGCCTGGAAGGGTCGGAACATTCTGTCTCGAATCCTTCTGATTATCGCGGGCAAATTCGGCACCACTCTGACCAATCTGCCGATCGCTCTTGCTGCTAGTCTCAAGAGCTCGGCGAGCGATCGCGGAGATTTGCTTGAGGGTGGCGCCATGGACAAACTTAAGCACTCGAGTCTTCTTCCGAAGGAGTCGGTGGACAAGTCTCCTTACGAGCGGAAGCTGGACTCGCTTCTTACCCACTACGTGAAGCCGCAGCGACCGGATGATGCTATCATGGAAGAAGAGCCGAGCGTGCGTGACATCAAGTCGCTCTTGCGCACTATGATTTTGGGCATTCGAGCTGTGATATGGTGCACTGCGAACTATCGGAACCCGAACGCCAAGGATCTGTCGACAGTGGATGCTGGTTCGGCTGACGGCGTTATGGGAGGCTCGCAAGCTCTCGTGGGTGGTCTCAATTCTACATCTCTGGTTGACTTTGGTGGTGCTGTTTCAGCCGGACGATCGCCGTCCAACGCGTCGACTGAAAGCAGCGCACACCTGTATCCTCTCACGGACGACGAGCGTTTGCTTATTGCGAAGGTTCTTCGGAACGGACTGCGCTGCTTTATCCTGTACACGTTGTCGGAGAACACGCTCTCGGAAGAGAAGCAGATGCTGGATCACTTCGCTGGCGCCTTCACCGTGCTCGAGGCAGCAGATTTCCGCGACCTGTTCATTTCCAACATGGAGCTCCTGTATGCGTGTATCCTCCAGGACCACGCGATTTTGACGATTCCGCAGCACTTTTTGGCCAATTCGAACGTGAGCTGCTGGTTTGCAGAGATCCTGCTCAAGTTCCTGATCGATCAAATGGACGATCTGAGTGTCAGATCGGAGGGCGATTTACCCGATACCAGTCGCGAGACGAAGGTGATGGAGATCACCAGCATCCAGTTTGAGAAGATGCGCAACGTCCCCCAGATGCATCGCGCCTCCATCGTGCTGCGCCTGTTCAAGATTGTGTTCGGCTCGGTCACGCTCTTCAAATCGAACGAGTCGGCGCTGTTCCCGCATTTGAGGACGATCATCGAATCGTGCTTGAAACAAGCGACGTTCACGAAACATCCCGACAATTATCTGCTGTTGCTACGAGCACTGTTCCGGTCGATCTCGGGCGGAAAGTACGAGAACTTCTACAAAGAGGTGTTCCCGCTCCTTCCTGGCATTCTGTCCGCGTTGATGCGTCTCCAGAAGCACATCGGAAACCCGGCCATGCAGGAGGTGTTGCTGGAGCTGTGCTTGACCATTCCAGCTCGTCTCAGCTCGCTGCTCCAGTACTTGCCATCGCTGATGAAGTCGGTGGTTCGCGCCATTCTGTCGCGGGGCGAGCTCGCCTATCTCGGTCTTCGCACTCTCGAGTTTTGGGTGGACAATTTGAACCCCGATTTCTTGTATCCGATTATGACCTCGCAAGAGCGCTTGCTGACGGAGATTATCGAAGCCTTGAACTCACATCTGATCCCGCCACCTTACCCGTATGGAGAGCTCGCCATGCGGATCCTGGGAAAGATTGGTGGACGGAATCGACAGTATTTGATGGACCCGCTGGATCTGGAGTTTGTGGACAATCCGTTCAAGGGGATGAAGTTTAGTTTCAAGTGGGACGACGAGCCTGGCGTCGAGGAACGCATATTCACCTTGGACATGGATGTGATGACACAGCGTGCAGTCAAGATCCTTCGAATGTACATTCGTCGGCTTCCTGTGCAGCGCGAAAAGGCAGGCAAGGTCGACGCCAGACTTGTGGATGTTGAGGATAACGGTGAAGATCCTGGAATCAGCTACGTGTTGGAGAAAGATGATAAGACACTGGAGCTGGAGCGAGGGACGATCGAGAAGATACAGTCGTCTATCCTCCAATACAAGCGCTTTGCATTCGAGTTTGTCTCTCGATGCACCGTGGTGTCTCTTCATGTCAAGCACGATCCAAACTCGCTTGAGAACGGGACTCCAACATCGAAGACAGTGCTTTCCCTCGAAGCACTGCGAGTGATCAGAACTCAGCTGCTGGAAGCAGTGGTCGAGGCATCTGTGGATATCGACGTTGGTGCGGACGCCAAGCGTGTTTTGGACCAGATTGCGACGCACATGACTCGCCTGGCATTGACAAGCTGTTCGCGGAAGGAGCCTGAGTTTGCGGTGCTTTCGACACTGCACGCGTCGACGTTGCTGGCTGCTACGAGGGGTCTGTCTCCTGGACGGCATTTGGCGACAACGAAGAGGATTGAAACACTCCGAGAAGCGTGTTACGGGATCCCCACGATGCCTGAGGATGATGCGACCCACGACGTGTACTCGTTGTTTGAGGTCGTGCTGTTTGCGTTGAGCTCGTCGGATGGACAGGTGGTGGAGCAGGGAAAAGCTTTGCTGAAGCACATTGTGGAGGTCGCGATCCAGCAATTTGATTCGCCTGCTGATGCTGTTCGTGAAGGTGGAGCGTTTTTCAACGGTATTTGTCAAGTGTTTTCGCATGCGTGCTACGACAAGACGAGCTGGCGGCAGAAGCTCGGTGGCACGCTCGGTTTGAAGCTCTTGGTTGAGCTGCTCGAACCTCAGTGGTGCCATGAGAACGAGTTGACAATAGTGAAGGCGTTGTTCTTCGTCCTGTCGGATCACCCGCCAGAGGTGTCAGCGATTGTGAGCACCGATACTGGAGATGCGCTGCTCTTGACAGTGAAGAAGGCGTGGGTCGTTCGCTCCAAGTACGCGGAGAACCTTGGCGACGGTCTCAGCAAGAAGGACTTTCTGTCCTGTGTCTCGTTTCAGGACACCGAAGTGTTCCAGCTGTTTGTCGTCGAGTTCCTGAGCGCCAAGTCTCCCACCCGTCAGTATGCGAAGCGCTGCATTGCTGCTGTTGCAGAACTGCAGTCCACGACCATTTCGTCGCTACTGTACCCGTATCAGCAGCTAATCAGCAAACAAATCACGGGATGCAATCTTCGCTTGCTTTCAAGCGCGACGCGGACGGGCTACGTTGATGCGATGGCGTACGCGCTAGCACTTGAACCTGCTATTTTCAGTCTGAACAAGGAGCTGATGGTCTTCCTTCAAGAGGTCTGGAAGCTCATATCAGAGGACGCAAGCAGCTCTGGACCGGGTTTGCCACGCACCGACAGTCCCAGTAGCTCATCCGGCGCTGATTCACCGAGCAGTAGCGCCAGCAATAGCTCGGCAGTGACCCCATCCAATTCGAATGCGTCGGCGAACGAGTATCCATTCGGGTTGTCCCAGAGCTGCGAGCTCCGGATAGCGGCGGCGAAGTTGCTGCGTGCGGCATTCTCTGCAGCGCCGGACGAGTTGAACCAGTTCCCAGAGTATCGCAACCGTTTCGTCGGTGTCTTTTTCCGCTACCTGACGGGCCAGCCGGCTGAGCTCGTTGTTGTCGCGCAAGAAGCGTTGAAGGAAGTGATCAACCTGAACAAGGTGCACAAGGACGTCTTTCTTCCGAAGGAACTGCTGCAGCAATGCCTCCGACCGGTGTTGCTGAACTTGGCCGACTACCGGAAGCTGAACCTTCCGCTCTTGGAAGGGTTGTCTCGTCTTCTCACACTGTTGAGCAGCTGCTTCAACGTGACCTTGGGCGAGAAGCTACTTGAACACTTGAAGCAGTGGCGAGACCCAGAGCGAATCATCAAGGCGAATATCTGGAAGCGTGGCGAGGAGCCAGTGGTCGCTGCTGCGATCATCGATCTGTTCCACTTGCTGCCGCAAAACGATTCGTTCGTGGAATCGCTCATCAACTGCGTGGTCGATCTCGAAGCTGTTCTCCCGCGCTATGGCAGTTACGGCAAGATGAGCTCGCCCTACCGTGTTCCGTTGACCAGGTTCTTGAACCGCTATGCCACACTCTCGGTCGCGTTCTTCCTGAAGGCGGATCATCTGACGGAGTCCAAGTACTCGTCGCTCTTTCAGCAGTTGATCAAGTACCCCGAAGCTGCTCCGCTGCGAGCAGTTCTGACAGGCGACGGCGGAGCCGAATCGATTGTGAGCGCGACGTTTGCCGCTGCTTTGAAGTTGAACTCAACCGCGTTCGTCGACATCAAGAGTGGAGACGCGTCTGATGATATGAAGATCCAGGCTCAGATCCAACTGAACGCTCAAAAGGCAGCAGCCCAAGCAGTGGCCACTGCACAAGCTCAGGGACTGTCACCTAGTGCGGCAGATGCGAAGGGTATCCAGGCTCGCGCAGCCTACGTAGCGAAAGCTCAGGCTCAGGTGAACGCTCAACAGGCTCTCAAGGTCCAATCGCAGGTGCAGATCCAAGCGAACGCTCAAAAGCTGCATGCCCAGACGCTCGCAGCGGCGCAGGCTCAGGGTCTGTCTCTTGTGCAGGCGCAAGCCAAGGCACAGTTTGCCAGCAAGGACTACATCGCGAAGGCACAAAGTCAGATCTCCGCGGCAGCACTCCAGAATGCACTGCCAAACCCGTCGATCAATCCGCTCGTGACCCAGCAGCAGGCGCAGCAACTGCATGCACAGATCCAAGTGAATGCTCAGAAGGTGCATGCTCAAGCGCTCGCAGCGGCGCAGGCGCAAGGTCTCAAGCCAATTCAAGCACAAGAGAAGGCGAAGCAAGCGCAGGCGACCTACGTTCATCGCGCCAAGGCGCAGGCTCAAGCGAAGATCGCACGAGCGCAGCAGACCCAGCACGGCTTGGTGCCGACACTCGGTGTTGCTCTCACAGGCGGCACCGCTGGTGGACCATTCACGTCCAAGACGCACCAGGATGCGCTCGAGTTGCATTATCAGGGTCTCCGGCTTGTCCGGTCGCTGACGAAGCTGCATCCTGCTTGGTTGACGACACAGACTGTCATTATCGAGTGGCTGCGCAAGATTTGGCGATCGCCCGCACGTGTTCAGCGACTGGTTGCTCACGACCGCTTGCCTATCAAGTACCATTTCGAGACGAAGCTGCTGATCAAGTCGTTGATTGCGTACTGCCGCGTCAAACCCGAGGACGTTCAGGTGCTTCTGGACATGGTGTCCGTTTTCCTGCATCGAGCGCCGTTCGACTTCGGGTTCCTCCAGCAATTTTATAAGGATGAAGTCGCGGTCCAATACTCGCCAGCGAACAAGCGGAATGTTGTGCGATTGTTCCTGCGACTACTGCACGAGTCAAGTGCATCGGAGGAGCTGAAGGTGTATTCGATCCAGTACCTCATACTGCCGATTCTGACCAAGTCGTTCGAGGACCCTGCAATCAACAACATTGATGTGCTGGACCTCGACACGGTGACATGGATGCTGCGAGAGATACTCACGAGCAAAGAGTTCTCGCAAGACTCGATGCAGAATCTGCGAATCGAATTGCTGAAGCTCGGGACATTGCTCATCCAGCACATGAGCAAGTATGTGACAGATTATCGCAAGGAAGTGATCAAGTTCGCGTGGAACCATCTCAAGGACCACGATCTGACATCGAAGCTGTGGGCTTACGTCAACGTGTGTCGCTTCATCTCTGTGTACGACACGCCACCGAAGATTGTGTTGCAGGTGTATGTGGCGCTGCTGCGTACTCACGAGCTGGACTCGCGGTTCTTGGTGCGCAAGGCGTTCGACATCCTGCTGCCGGCATTGCCGAGCCGTTTGCCTTCGAACGAGTTCATCAAGGCTATCAAGTGGACGAAGAAGATCGCTTACGAGGAGGGACACGTACTGGGCCAGCTTGTCCACATTTGGTTTTTGATCGTCCGCCATCCGGCGTTGTTCTACCCGTTCCGGAGCCAGTTTGTGCCGCTCATGGTCAACTCGCTGAACCGGTTGGCGATCCCACCTAGTAGCACGCCAGACAACCGGCGACTGGCAGTCAACATCGTTGATCTGGTGATCGCGTGGGAACAGACGCGGCAAGAACGGCTCGGTCAGAAGAGCACTTCTGCCAATTCGGTGCAGGCTTCACCCCGAGGTGACTTGAAGCGGAGTCCATCGGCCATGGCGAGTGACGCGAGTGCTGACGCAGAGGGTGACCAAGTAGCGAAAAAGAGGAAGGTGGTGGCCACATCGGAGACTGCGACAGAATCTGTTTCGGCGGAAACGACTCAGGTTGTTAGCAGTCGGCCAGCCACGGGCGATTCGTCAGGCAACCCGTCATCGCTGCTGCAGTCGCCGACGCGTAGCGGCATCAGTGAAGACGATTTCGAGCTCAGCAGTGCCATGGTGGACTTGATTGTCAATTTTGCGTTCCGGTTTGCGCTCGCGTCTGCCGATAAGCAAGAGACGAGTCGTCTGGCCAAGACGTGCGGGGATCTGTTCGACAAGGCGCTGCATTTGTGGCCATCGGCGTCCATCCGGTTCTCGTACTTTGACAAGCTGATCGCCGTGACAGCTGAAGCGATCCTCCGCCAGCAGCAGCAACAGCAGCAGCAGCAAGCGGTGGTTCAGCAGGGAGTTGTGTCGCCGTCTGTCGCAGCGTCGCCGGTCCCACCGGCGCACCACCCAACGCCGGCCGTCATGCCATCGTTTTTCGTCATTCCGAAGGGAGCGCCGCTATCGTCGCTGGCGATCCTTGACGCTGTCTTGGGTATCTTGAACTCGCTGATCAAGCCGCAGGTCGTGGAGAAGTCGGTCCGTCCGATCCCGTACGTCGTGCAATATGCTCCGCGGATCATGAAGTTGCTGGAGCCTTGCTTTGATCGTCCCAACGCAGAGATCCAGACTGGACTGGCGACGTTCCTGCGGCGCATGGCCGAACTCTACCCTCCCTCGAGAGCGCCACAGCCGCTCGTGGTGTGCAAGTTCTACCCATGGTTGAAAGACATTATCAACGAACGATTGCTCAGTTCGGCTATCTATCCGCAAGAGACCGTGGCTGGTGCAGCTGCAATCGGAGCCTCTACGTCATCGCCAGCCAAAGCGAAGGCGAAGGCTAATTTGCACCATACCCCTGCGAAGGCAGACTCTGGTGGTGGTGGGACGGCATCGCCCTTGCGAGTTGGTGTGAGTGGCACTGCAGGAGGCTCGCCGGCTCAACAAGGAAACGCCAAGCGGCAGAAGGCAGCTGCGGGTGTGCATGCTGTACCGCACAACAACACGGAAGCGGCGCGTCTGCGCATCTTGATTGCGCAGCAGCAAGCACGCGGCTTGACGGCAGCCGCCAACACAGCAAGCAACTCCACTCTTCGCTTACTGAGCGAGTTGGTTGGCGCGACGTCGGAGTTTGTCGACCATTTCACTCCTGCTCTCCTCAAACTGGCGCAGCGCTTGACGCGTGAGCACCTCATTCACTCGTCGATGGGGTCGAGTGCTAAGGCGAACAGCGGTGGCAGTTCTACTGGTGTCGGTGGGTTGGACACTGGAGTGAGCAACAGCGGTGTCGACTCGTTTGGACGCAATCGTGTGATGGCTACGCCGTCGCTGGCAATTATTGACGAGTGGGTTCAGATCCAAGCCGGCCGGTCGAGTCTGTCGATCAACAACGTCGTCCGTCATGTCAAAAAGCGCGAGGTTCGCGATGATAAGCATAAGAAGAAGGCGACAGGCAACAGCGGCGCTGGGGTTGGCGTGAACGCCGAGTACGGCGGCGCGGCACACTCTAAAGACTCGACTGGTGTTGGAGCTACTGCGAACCAGAAGCACGCCGCAGCCGTGGCGAAGAAGAAGGCGGTAACCGGTGGTGCTGCTGCAGTAGCCGCGGCGACAGCTGCGACGCTGGCGCCGGCCGCTGTCGCCGAGCACAAGTCGTCGATCGAGTTGTTGATCATGTGCTACTCGCTGCTGTCTAGGTGCTCGTTCACAATTGGCGACCACAGACGGCTGTACACGAACTTGTTGGTGCACTGTCTCGAGAGCTCGGCGAACATCCCATTGCTGCTCGAGATCACCAAGATTGTGGCTGCTATGATCACTGCAGACACCAAGCAGTTCCTGACGACCAAGGACAAGATGACGCTGCTGAATAAGATGGCGACGTTCGACCGCTTAAACGAGATCGCGGCGATCCCACTGCACGACGAGTATTACCAGCTTATTCTCAAGCTATGTGATCCGAGCGACGCCAAGCACTCGTATCTGCACATCAGTCCGACGCCTCAGAGCCACAGCTTAACGAGCCATTTCATGGCAGGGTTGCTGGCACCAGATCGTGGCGTGCGCGAGCAATTCTTGCAGTATTTCTTCGCGACAGCCGGGAAGGGGCCTGTGGCTCGACTCCAGTTAGTGCTCAAGCAAGATTGGCAAGCGTGCGGCACCCGGTACTGGCCGGTGGTCGCAATTGAGGCGCTGGTGGCGGCGATCGATCCTAGCACTGCTTCCTCCGTAGTCATACCAACTGGGTCACCACAGGCATCTGGCGTTGGAGGGAACAGCCTGACTCTCGACGGAGAACTTTCGACGACGCTGCCAGAGGTCGTCAAAGCATCGGAGCTGACTTCGTCGTTGCGCTGTCTCGCGCACATCGACTTGGAGCTTGCGAAGGAGCTGTGGGTGCGCTTGTTCGGCGTGGCGTGGACGTTGCTGGACACGAGTGAGAAGACCCAGGCGAGCGGGAGTCTGATGAAGATTCTCGCGTCCAAGTTCAACAAGCGCGATCTGGATGTTCCGTTGATCGAGGGTCCGTGCCGCATCAACGCGGTGCAGACGCTTGTTCGTGCGATGGTCTCGACGAATGAGAGCACGCCCATGGTGACACCCGAGCTGGCGCTGCATTTGGCGTCAACGTACGGCGTGTGGAGCGACACATTGCGGATCTGCGAGTTCCAGGTGGCGCAGTCGCATTTGAGCGTCGAGAGCCGACTGCGCTGGATCGAGGCGCTGAACGCCATTTACAAGCAGCTGAACGAGGAGGATCTGCGAGTGGGTTTGAGCCTCGAGAATATTGCCCAGCCGGAGACCCGGTCGGCTTTGACGCTCGAGGCGCTCGGATGTGTGCATGAGGCACAAGAAGAGTATTTCAAGGGACTGTCGAAGGCTCAGAGCGGTCGTGTGAGCGTCGAAGATGTGAACCTGTTTGAGTTGCGTCTGTGGGAGGAGCGCTGGGTTGGGTGTGCCAAGCAGTTGTGCCAGTGGCAGCTTATGAACGACTTTGCGAAGGCGACCCAGAACCAGGACCTGCTGCTCGACTGCGCGTGGAAGCGCGGCGACTGGACGTCGGCCAAACAGCTGCTACTATCACCGGCCATGCAGTCAACTGCCGAGCTCGGGTGTCCGCAGTCGCGGCTCCAGCGGGTGTACATTTCGATCCTGGATGCCGAGAAGAAATCAGTGGTGAACAGTCTGGCTGCGCAGACGTCTGAGCTTGCGCTTGCCCAGTGGCAGGGTCTACCTCGCACGCTGTCGCGCGCGCACGTGCCGCTGATGCACTTGTTCCACAAGTTCGTCGAAGTGAAGGAGTCGATCCAGATGATGGCCGACATCAAGCAAGCGAGTCAAATGCACACAGTGCCGAACCTCAAGCCGACAATCAATACGTGGCGCGAGCGCTTGCCCAACAAGTGGGAGCCGATCCTGCTGTGGGACGACATCTTGACGTGGCGCTCGCACATGTTCCAGGTTGTCAAGTCGACGTTCTCGTCCTGGAGCGACGCACAGATGCTTGCGTGCATGCACGACTCACCATGGTCGGTCATCAAGCTCGCACACACAGCGCGGAAGCAGCACCTTCCCGATGTGTGTCTCGGCGCTCTCGCCAAGCTGTACGCAGTGCCGGCGATGGACGTCCAGGACGCGTTCTCCAAGCTGCGCGAGCAAGTTAGCATTTGCTACGAGAGCTCGACCGAGTACGACGGAGGACTCAGCATCCTCAACAGCACCAATCTGGACTACTTCAGTCTCCGACAGAAGGCCGAGATGTTCCGTCTCAAGGCTCTCTTCCTCGAAGCCAAGGGCAACCTGGCGGAGGCCAACCAGACGTTTTCGCACTGCCTCCAGATCTGCGACTCGTATGGCAAGGGATGGCTATCGTGGGGTCACTACTGCTATCGTCTCTTCATGGCGCGCGGGAAGACAGATCTGCAGTTCGCAGCGCAGACGATTGCGTGCTATCTCCAGTCGATTCACCACCGATGCAACTCGGCTCGGCTGATGATTGCGCGCGTGCTGTGGCTGCTCTCGATGGACGAGCAGCAGCAGCAGCAGCAGTTGCAGTCGCCAAGTGCGAGTGGTGATGGCAGCGGTGCGGCTGCGGCGAGTGGTGTGCTCATCCAGGCGTTTGAGACGCACGGAAAGCAGCTCCCAATCTGGATCTGGATCATTTGGATCCCTCAGTTGCTGATGGCTCTTGCTCGGCCTGAAGCTCCTCAGGTACGAACTCGACTGACTGCATCACTGTTCAATTTCCCATGCTAACTTATTGTGCTCTGTTTTGTAGATCCGCGGACTTCTGCGCGGCTTGTCGGCTAAGTTCCCGCAGGCGCTATACTACACAATGCGCGCGTTCTTCCTCGAGAATCGCGACAACGCCATGGCGCAGCACCAGGCTGCAGTGGCAGCAGCGGTGTCGCCTCGCGTCACTGGCGGATCGAATGCCAGCGCGACGACGAGTCCCTCGCCCTCGAACTCGGGCGAGGAGGCGAGTCTGTCGTACTACCGCACCAAGTCGGGTCACGTCGTGGCAGTGCCGTCGAGTCTGCCTGTTGCGCAGCTGAGCGACGTTCCTGGGTTGGTGGGACCTCCAAGACCAACCCCAGCGGCGTTCGGTGCGTCGCCGAATGTGGTGTTGTCGCTCGAGAGTTGGCGGGAGAAGCTGCGGCACGCACATGGCGAGCTGCCACGCGCCGAGATCGGTCCGGTGCAGTACACGGAAGACCTGCTGAACTTCCTGCGACGGTCGCATGACGCGCTGACGTTCGAGATGGAGTGCATGCTCGAGGAGATGATCACGCGTTTCCGCCCTGCTCCCGCCGAGGAGCTTCTCACGGCGGTACACGCACTACTCGTCAAGTGCTACCAGCTCCCGCGGCTGTCGGCAACCGAACCCGTCCCCAAGATGCTTCGCGCTGCGCTCGCGCGCGTGTGTCGGAAGCTGTTCGTGCTGCTGCCTCACCACCAGAAGAACGCGGCGCACCGTGCGTTCGTGGACGAGTTCAAGGTGCCGTTCGAGCGCGACTTCGCCGGCACGGATGGCGGCAGCGATGCAGGCGCGACGACGCTGAGCGACATGATGGACCGACTGAAGCGCTGGAAGAATGTGCTACAGCGGCGCGTGCGCCAAGTCGGGTCGCGGCGTGCCGGCCAGCTCTTCTTGGAGCAGTGCAGCCGCCATCTCGTGGAGCTGGGTGCCTCCAGCGTCGAGGTGCCGGGTCAGTACGTGTCCGACAGCGAGCCTATCAAGGACCTGCACGCGCGCATCACGCACTTCGACAGCCAAGTGGACGTGTTGCTGCGGAACGGCTTCACGCAGCGGCGGGTGGCGCTCGGCGGCAGCGACGGCCGCACGCACTGCTTCCTCGTGCAGTACGCCATGACGCACATCACTCGCACCGACGAGCGCATGGCGCAGCTGTACTTGCTGCTCAACCGGCTGCTCGCGCGCCACCACGAGACGCGGCGCCGCAACGCGCAGTGCCACGTGCCCAAGGTCGTGCCGCTGACGCCTCGCGTGCGGCTGCTCGAGGACGACCGCGACTTCGTCACGCTCGGCGACGTGTACGAGCGCGCGTGCGCGGCGTCCAGCGCTGACCCTGACGCTCCGGTCGAGCTCTATCGCTCGCGCGTGAGCGCTGCGTATGCGCCAAACGATGCTGCAGCGGCTGCGTCGAGCGAGGACGAGCGCGTGGCGACCGCGAAGGCGACGGCGTTCCACGAGATCTGCGAGCGGCATGTGCCCGAGACGCTGCTGGCCCAGTTCGTGCACGGCGCGAGCGCGCACGCGGACGCCTACTTCGCCTTCCGGAGCGAGTTCGCGCGCCACTATGCGCTCGCGTCGCTGATAGCGTATGCGCTGTTTGCGGGCGACCGCGCGCCGCACCGCGTGCTCTTCTCGCGACGCACGGGCCGCGTGATCGGCACCGAGACGCGACCGGGGTACGCGAGCAGCGGGCTGCTGGAGGCGGCGACGCAGATGCCGTTCCGACTTACGCGCAACCTGCAGTGCTTCGTGACGCGCGCGGGTGTGCAGGGTCCGTTCCGACTCACGATGGTGGCGGCGGCCGAGGCGCTGCTGGCCGACGAGGACCTGCTGCGCAACCAGCTCGCGCTTTTCTTCCGCGACGACCTCCTCTCGTGGCACGCGTCCAAGGCTCGCGCGCTGCCGCCGGCGGCGGAGTCGACGACGGGGGCGAACGCGGCGGCGGCTTCGGCCCAGCAGCAGCAGCTCCAGCTCCAGCAGCAGCGACGCGTCGAGGCGCAGGTGCAGCAGCGCGTCGAGGCGAACGTGGCGCTCGTGCTGGAGCGCGTGCGCGGCGTCTCGCTCAAGCCGTCGGGCCACGCGGCCGAGTCGCCGCGCGGTAAGAGCGTGCGCGAGCTGCTCGAGGTGGCGACGAGTCCGGAGCGGCAGCGCGAGATGGCGCCGACGTGGGCTCCATGGCTCTGAGCGACGAACAAGCAGACAAGCAACCAAGCAGGCAACTAGGTAAGCCTCCGTCGCAGTTCACTGCACTCCTCTCTCTCTCTCTGTATATTGTCAACACGGACGAGCTGCCCGATGGCGGCGACTTGCAACACGGACGGCACGATAAATACGCGGACGCGACGCCGATTCCTGCCGAGTTCCTCTCTCCTCCTAGCCGGCGGGGGTACCCGGCGTCGGCGGCAGCGCCGGCCGCTGCATCACAAGGCGCCCCACGCGCTGGCCGATCCCTTTGAGCAGCACGAACGTGAGCGCCAGCGCTGTCGTGAGCAGCAGGAAGGCGAGTGTCAGGTCGCTCGGCGCCGGCCCGAACAGCCACGACGCGAGCGCCGTCACGAGCGCGAGCGCGGCCGCGAGTCCGAGCGCCTCGGCCAGCGCCAGCGCGCCTTGCACGCGGCCCGCCCACGGGTGGCAATGGTCAGCCACGGCGTCCACGAGCGAGGCGTCCACGAGCGCGGCGTCCACCTGCTCGAGCAGGCTCACGCGGAAGAGCGCGTCGGCGGCACCGAGCACCACGAGCGCGGGGAGCGTCCACAGCACGCCGAAGTCGACGGCGGCCTTGACGCAGTGCGGGCTCGCGGCCACCTGGTCCAGCGGCGGCGCGCGTCGCCGGTAGAGCTCGACGACGCTCGCGAGGAAGAGTCCGAGCAGCGAAAGCGCCGTGGCCGCCGCCATGCGCGTCGCCGGCACGAAGGCCGTGAGCGAGAGCCGCTGGCGCGGGTGGCGCGCTCGTCCGCGGCGGCCGGGGCGACGCGCGTCCACGTGGACGGCCACGAGCAGCACGAGCACGGAGCAGAGGCCGACGGCGCCGCCCGCCGCGTCCGGACGCGCCACGAGGCTGGCGCCGGAGCCCGGCAGCGCGAGCCGCGTTTGGCAGAGCTGGATCACGACCGTCGAGTAGAGCTGGCCGCGCAGGAAGGCCGCGCAGGCGAGCGCGCCGCCCAGCGCCAGCAGGGCGAGCGCCGAAGGGGACGCACCACCCTGGTCGTCGCGAGTCTGCTGTTGTTGCTGTTGCTGCAGTGAGTTGTTCGAGCTGTTGGTGGTGCCGTCGACGTCGTCGTCGTCCGCGTTGGTCTTGGTCGCCGTGTGCAGCAGCCGCGAGGCGACGCCCATGGCCGGGAACCACGTCGCGATGATGAGCAGGAAGGGCCACATGCGCACGACCAGCGCATCGTGCGGTCCGCCCGCCAGCACGGCGACGGCGCCGGCCGCGCCGAGGAACAGCAGCAGCGTCAGCACCGCCAACGCCCACTGCAATGCCGGCGGGCCGCGTCTTCGTTCGAGTTGCTTGGCTGAAGAGGGAGACGCCGGCGACGACGACGCGCCGATGCGGCGAGGGTTGTGCGACTTGGACTGCACGAGTAGCGCGGCCAGACCGACGAGCAGCGCCGCCACCGTCACGCCCAGAGCCGCCACGCCGCGCCACGCCGGCGCGAACGACGACTGCGTCATGTCGACGAACACGAAGAAGTAGAGCTGCACGAGCGACGTGGCGGTCGTCGTGGCCGCGAACCACGACGAGTAGTAGCGGCTCGCGCGCCGGCGCGCCGCGGAGTTCGCCCGCGTCCTGGAAGAGCCGAAGTTGCCCGCGAGCGGCGTGACCGCCACCGTCACCGAGCTGTCCTCGCGCTCCTCGTCGTTGACTGCGGTCTGGGACGCGCGCGGCGACGGCGTCTTTGGAGGAGCCGGACGCGGCGACGGCGGAGCCTGCAGCGCCGACTGGCGACCCAGCGCCACCGCGTTCGACAGCAGCGTGCCGTGCGCGCTGCCGCCGAGCAGAAAGGCGAGCGCGAGGCTCGCCGTCGACAGCGCCGACGCCAGCGGACGCGACGAGGCCGCCGACGTGGTCGCCACGGCCACGAAGAGCAGCGCCGCGGCCATCCAGACGACGGCCGCGTGCCGCAGCAGCACGACGCGGTCGCGCGCGAGGTCGCCGAGCACGCCGCCGAGGCAGCGCGCGAGGCCCTCGAGCACCCAGCACACGAGCAGCACGATGCCCAGCGGGTAGGCGTCGAGCCCGAGCGCGCGCTGCACGGCCGCGCTGAACGTCAGCAGCGCGCAGTGCAGCGCCGCCGTGCTCGTGAACGCCAGCGCGTGGGTCAGCAACACGCCCATGGCGAACACCTCGCCTGGCAGCTCGCCGTTCTCGCGCTTCGTCAGCCAGTCGTCCACGTCCACGATGATCTTGAGCTCGGCGGGCGACAGCGTCGCCGACCCGCGCCTCCCGGTCTGCATCGCCCGCAGCTTGAGCTCGAGCGGGTCGAGATCACCGCTGACGGTGCCGACACCACCAATGTCCGCGCCGAGCTTGCGGTCCAGCGCCGCGACGCTCGGCGACGACGGCGAGAACGCGCGGCGCCACTTGTCCGAGGCCTCGCCGCGCGGCGAGTCCCAGCTCGCGGCGTCCACCTCGAGCGCGAGCTTCTTGGCCATGGCCGGCGCGCCGTACTCGCCGCCGCTGCGCCGGTGCTTCCCCTTGGCCCGGCTCGGCGGCGTCGCCTCGCACGTAAAATACTTGTCGGCGATGTCCTCGTCGTCCTCGAGCAGCTCCGCCATCGTCTTGCGCGTCTGTTTGGCGCGCAGCCGCCCGCGCGCCTTGGTGCTGATCGTCACGTCACCGGCGGGGAACCGCGCGGTCTTGCCCACCGGCCGCGGCAGCCGCTCGTGCAGCGCGTCGGCGTTGGTGAGTCCCGCGATCGCCGGCAGTCGAGGCAGCGGCAGCCGCGACTGTCGTCCATCCCGTGTTGCAGGCGACACGGCCTTGGCGTGTTTGTGCTCGTCCGCGAGCTCCGAGTCGCTCGCCGGCCGCTGCTTGAGGTGCGCCTTGCCCTCGAACACGCTCGCCCTGCGCCGCTGGCCGCCCGACGTCGGTCTCGTCTCACCTTCGTACACCCACGACTTGCGGCGGCTGTCTCTCTCGCCCTCGTGCACCCACGACTTGCGTCTTGAGCCTGCTTCGCCTTGGTAGACCCACGACTTGCGTCGACTGGTCGCGTCCTCAAACACCCACGACTTGCGCCGACTCTTTGCGTGTTCCTCATGCACCGACGACTTGCGGCGGTGCTTGTTGTTTAGCGATTTGGCTTCGTTGACACTGGTCTTGCGCCACCCGCCGTCGTTCCGACTCCCCCTCCCGCTCCTCGTCCACCGCTGTTCGCCGTCGCTCTTGGCCTCGCCGTCGTGTACCTGCCGCTTCTCCTCCAGGTCTTGGTCCTCTTGGTCCTCTTCGTCTTCGTCAAAGTCGTCGTCCGAGTAGTCGGCCCCCACGGTCGAGCGGCAGAGCCACGAGCTGCTCGTGCGTTCGCGGCCCCCGCCGTCGTCCGCGTCTGCGTCCACGTCCACGTCCGCGGGCGGCGCGATCGAGCGCCGCGCCATGTCGGGTCCCGGTCGCGGCGCGGGGCGGCGGCGGCGCGGGGCGTCCTCAAAACGCGCACTCTCCGCGGCTGCAAGAGCGGTCGGAGCGGGCGGCGGCCCTCGGGTCGCTGGCGCGCTCTGCGCTCGCGCGGACGCCGAGGCGCTGCGCTGCGCTGGGCCGGCTGGCTCTCTCTCGCTCGCCGGCGCCGCCTATCTGCGGCCGGAGCGCTGCGCCGCTGGCCGCTGGCCCCTGGCCCCCGGTCGGATTGTCGCCTGGCGCTGGCGCTGCGCTGGCCCCCCGGCCCCCGGCCCCCGCGCTCGAGTCGGGGCGGGCGAGTCAGGCGACGCAGCGCGCGGCGCGGAGGAGGCCAGTCAGGGGTTACCCACCCGTTTCTTCCTCGGATTGTTCCGCGCCGCCGGCGCCCGCGCGCCGAACGCGCCGCGCCGAAGCGCCGAAGGCGACGGGCGACGGCCGCGGGGCGGCGGCGCAGCAACTGGCTCGACCGGCTCGACCTGCGGCCTGCGCCGCAGGGGCCGCAGGCCGCAGGCCGCAGGGGCCGCGGGGGCTCGGGGCTCGCGGCTATTCTCCGCGGCTATTCTCGGGGCTCGCGGGGCTGCCGCGGCGCGACGGCCGCGCGGAAGCACGTGCGCGACGCCGCGTCCGCCAGCACGACCTGGACGGTGGCCGCGGCCGTCGCGGCCCCCGCCGGCCCGAGCCACGCGCAGCGCACGCTCTTGCGGACGCTGCCGCCGGGCCGCACGAGCCTGTCGCCGCACCACATTACACCCGCATTAGCTCCCTCCGCCCCCTTCCGGCCCCAACGCGGGGTTACGCCGCAGGGGTTACGCCGCAGGGGGTTACACCCACTGCGCCATGAACGTACAACGTACCCGAGGTGGTGCGCGGCCTCCATGGCGAGCCAGCCGCCGCCCGCGTGGGGATCCGCGGGCAGCAGCAGCGTCAGGTCGAAGGCGGCGCTGGGCGATCGGTTGGCGACCGAGACGCAGGCGGCGACCACGGCCGCGGGCGCCGCGGGCGCCGCGGGCGCCGCCGCCGCCGCCGCCGCGGGGGGCAGCACGAGCGCCACCCGCAGCGGCGAGTCCTGGCGCAGCGGGGCCCACGCGAACGCCGCCGCGTGCGGGGCCGCGGCGCGCAGCCACGCGGCCGTCCGCGGGTCCGGCGCCGCCGCCGCCGCCGCGGGTGCGGCCCCCACAGCGCCGTCGAGCGCCCAGCGCACCGCGTGGTGCTCGGTCACGGCGGCGGCCTGGGCGGCCTGGGCGGCCCCCGCGGCGCGCCACGTCAGCGTCAGCAGCGCTTGATCCGCCGCGTCCGCGCGCTGCGGCCGCTCGTCCGCGGGCTCGAGCACGAACACAAAGTCGCAGCGCTCGCGCGCGCGCAGCGCCACCGGGAACCGCGTCTGCGGCCCCGAGGCGAGCCGGTAGCGCGCCGCGGCGGCGCCGAGGTGGAGCTGCGCGTCCAGCGCCTCGAGCGCGGCTTCGGGCAGCGCGTTGCGCGCCTGCGCCACGACGGCCACGCGCCGCAGGGGCAGCGCGCGCGCGTGGACGCGCAGCTCCAGCGCGCGCAGCACGCGGATCGGCAGCTCGAGCCGCCGCGTGAGCGACGGCGGCGGCGCCGCGTCCGCGCGCACGAGCGGCAGCAGCCGCGTCTCGAGCCACTCGCGCGAGAGCGGCTCGTCCTCCGCGGGGGCCGCGACCACTGCGGCGCTCGCGGCGCTCGCGGCGCTGTGCGGCGCGGCCGCGCGCGGGGTCACGCGCGCCACGAGCAGCAGCGCGCGGCCCCAGCTCTCGCTGCGCACCTTGAGCTCCGCCTGCGCGCGCAGCACGAGCTCCGCGCCGCCGCCGCCGCCGCCGCGCGCCGCCGAGAGCGGCAGCTCCTGGTGGAAGAGCGCCGCGCGGGCCGCCGGCCGCGGGGACGACGCTGCGGCCGCGCCGGCGCCGGCGCCGCCGTCCGCGGTGGACGCTGCGCGGGCCGCGCGGCCGTCGTCCGCGACCACCTTGAGATCCAGCGACGCGCCCGCGCAGAGCCGCTCGAGCCGCTCGAGCCGCTCGGCCGCCGCGTCGTCGCCGTCGCTGGCACCCGCGGGCTCGACCACCACCTGGATCGTCACGAGCTCACCTGCCGCGCAAAAACTATAAGGACGCCCTGCATACATACACACACAGAGGGAGGACGGAGCGCGGACGCACCGTGGAAGAGCTGGGCGTCGCGCAGACGCAGGTGCAGGCGCGCGCGCGTCCACTCGTCGCGCCACGACGAGAGCATAATGCCGTCTTGGTCGCGGCGGGATCTTCTTGCGCTCGCGTCGGGGGAAAATGAGGCGCTATCGCCAGGGTCATTGGCCAATATCCCGCATCACCACACGCGATTGGACAATATCATGAAAAGCGACAACTGATTGGCGGATAATCTGCGCTTCAACCGGTTCTACCACATCGACAACAACCGACTGCCACAACAACGCTTTTTCGCCATGCACGTGTATCAATCAAGAGACCAACAGACAACGCCCTAATATGCACCCGCCTCTCGCCGGCAGCCACCGCCCCGCCGCTGCGGCCGCCCAAAGCCAGTCGCTCTCCCTCCCCACACCATCACAGCAGGCCGACAGGAGCGCACGGCCTTCAGCGACGAGCGCGACCGCAGCAGCGTTCGTTGTTTGGGTTTTCTAGTTGAAGCGGGCGGTGCTGCTGCTGCTGCTAGCTGCGGGTCCAGTGCAAGCCCAGCACCCGTCAGCCCTCGCGCTGGCAGACGGGGACGCCCGCGAGTCCAGCGAGCAAACAGGGCGGCTCGCCTCCGCGCCGACCCGCTCTACAGGAAGTAGTCCGGCGCCGGCTTCTTGGCCGGAACGCCGCGCGCGTCCTGCGGCGCCGCCTCGAAGATCTACACCACGCAGCAAACGGTCAGCAATGCATGACGTGGTGGTGAGGGTGTCCATACTGCACAGTCCACTCACCTTGAAGCGCTGCTCGAGGTTCTCGTCGAGCTCGAGGATGGCCGCGACGTTGCCGCACCGGTAGCAATAGTTAGGCGCCGACCAGACCGTGACCAGCGCGTTGTTGAACATGGACTTGTGGCCCTCCATCACGAGCTGGTGCGCGCGGCAGATGAGCTGGATGTCGTTCGTTTGGTTGAACTGCGGCAGCAACAGGCACGAGCGTCCGCGTCCAGTCAATACACTAATGCCACCACACAATGCATAGCAGGACTGTTGCTCACCTTCTCCACGACGTCGCCGCCGAACAGGTAGCCGGCGCCGCGCGGGCTCAGCCCCCACCCGTCAATGTCCTCCGGGTCCGACCACATGAGGTCGCACATGGCGCCGTCGTGCGGCACCTCCTGCTTGCGGTCAATGATGCGAATCTGCCGCCACCAGCCGCCGCCAGTCAGTATATCGCACAGCTCCAGCCACGACCACCGCAACCGATATCAGCGCGCCACCACCCACCTGGTCCAGCGTGTTGATCGACGGCGACAGTCCGCCGTGCACGCAGAAGATCTTGTCCTCGATGATGGCCGACAGACTTAAATAATCGAAGATCTCGGTGCAGTACCGCCAGACGTTGACCGAGCCGTACTTGCGCAGGCACTCGTCGTAGAAGCCGTACACCTGCGTGATCTGCCGGCTCTCGTGGTTGCCGCGGATGAGCGTGATGCGGTCCGGGTAGCGCACCTGCGCACAGCGAGCAGCCATCAGCCTCTCCATCCCATTTCCAGTTTCCTCATACACACAAGTGAGCGCACCTTGAGCGCCAGCAGCAGCAGGAACGTCTCGACGCTGTAGAAGCCGCGGTCCACAAAGTCCCCCATGAACAGGTAGTTGGTCTCGGGACACTCGCCGCCCACGTTGAACAGCTCCTTCAGGTCGTAGAACTGCCCATGGATGTCGCCGCAGATCTGTCCGCATACACATGCACCCACCGTCAATACCCGCACTCTCATACACCTCCATACCCCCCTACACACACACGCACCGTCACAGGGGCGTCGATGCGCTGCACGTTGCTCTCGTCCACGAGGATCTCGCGCGCCTTCTGGCACAGCGCCTTCACCTCCGACTCCTTGAGGTACTCGCAGCGCTTGAGCTGCTCGATCTGGCGGTCCAGCTCGCTCTGGCTGGTCGTCATGGCGCTCGCTCGCTCCCCAAGCGGCTCCCTCAGGCTCCCGACTCCCTCGGAGCTTCCCTCACGCGGACTGGCGGCGGCGGCGGCGGCGGCGACGGCGGCAGGCAGGCAGGCAGGAAGGAGGCCGACGCTCCCTTTCCCCCTCTCGTTCCAGGCTTCCTGGTCTTACGCCCGCTCTCTCCTCCACGCCTCCAGCCGGAGCACACGTCCCGCGCGGCAGGGGGAACCGCCGGTTCGGTGCGGACCGGTTCGGTCTGAAAGAAACAAGTGAGGGTAACCGCGCATACATTCTGTGTGTCAAACGCACTTTACGCGAACTTAGCGGACTCAAACTAGCCGCACCGAGTGCTACTGCAACGCTCGGCAGAGCCAGACCGGCACTCGGCAATGCCACGCACTTCCACCAAACTTCGCGCAGCTCTTCGAAATGGACGCGAGCGCGCCGCGGCAGGCGCGCGGAACGTGCTCGTGGCGCGGGCTCTCGCACAATACGCACGACATGCAAATGGTGTGAGGCTACTCGGTGGAGGCCCGGACGCTCTCGGCGCTCGGGACCGGAGTGAGCGTCCCGCGACTGAATGATTGAATGACGCACAAGTCACAGAGTGAGTCACTGACCACGCGACGCTCGGTGGCGAAGGCCCTCCCCACCGCAACTCACACAACGCCCACGCACCGGTTCTTCTTGGCGGCGGCGAGCTTCTGCTGCGTGCGCTTGCGCTTGGCCTGCTCCTCGCGGATCCACCCCATGTACAGCTCGTTCAGGCTCTTGACCTCCTGCTCCAGCGTGGCGCGCCGCGCGCTCTCGTGGTGCATCCAGTCCGTCACGGCCGCCTCGCACGACTCGCACACCTGAACGTCGAACGCGCGCGTGGACGACTCCTTGGTCTCCTGGCCGTCCGCCTGGTCCGTGTCGTTCCCGCCGCCAGAGTTGATCAGCCGACGCGACGACAGCTCCACCTGCAGCGATGCCTTCTTGCGCAGCATCGCACGCCGCATGCGGTGCGCCTCGGCCACCACGCTCGGCATGTCCGGCACCAGCACCTCGATGCTGACCTTGACCGCGATCATGATGTGCTCCATGACGCCGATCGCCACGAGCGTGCCGGCGAACGACATGCGCGGGAACAATTTGGTGAGCAGACCCGAGTGGAGACCGAAGATCGCGCAGTTGGTCATCACCGACAGGTACCCGAGCGCGCTGAACGCGTACAGCCACGTGCCGATGCCGTCCGTGGGGACGCGGCGGCTGCGGCGGAAGCTCATGCAGAGCTTGAAGCCATCGCTGCGGATCTCCATCAGGTTGTTGGCGAGACTCCAGAACGCCGCCAGCGGGTACGCGGACGCGAACAATGTGACTTGGCTGTTGAACACAAGAACAGGAAGCATCAGCGAGGTCGGCGCTCGTGACAACCATTCAAGCCAGGTAAAGCACGTACCCGAACTGCACAAACAGCTCGAGGTAGTCGTCGAAAGTCCCCTCGTACGTCGGGTACAGGAGCTCGGCATCAATCTTGTCGACAGTGGCCTTCTTGTTGTGCGTCTCCTTGGCGAGCTTCCCCGCCTCGGCCTTCAGCGACGACCTCGCCGACAAATACGGGATCAACTGTTCCTGCAAGTTCCCCAGCAGCTGGCGCGTGATCAGCAGCGAGCTCAGCGTCTGCTCGAGCAGCTCCATGTCCCGCGAGCGGAACGCGAGGTAGAACAGCGAGCCAAAGTTGTTGACAAAGTAGAACGAGACGAGCTTGAGAACTTGTGCGTTCGCAAACTGAGCTCAAACATACACCAACCACCACGTCAGACATCTCAACAGCAAAAGTAGCGGCATGCAGCGGATCGAACCATACCTCGCTGTCGGTTCGGTGGTTCTCGAACTGGGTCAAGTGAGTGGCCAACTCCGAGTACTTGGAGTCCAGCAGCAGAACCACGACGGAGTAGCCGATGGACGGCAGTAGCGTCACGTACTCGTAGTACCCATCCCAGCCCTTCGCCGGCGTGAACTCGTGCACGAACCACTCCTCGATCCAAAAGTAGACGAACATGAACTGCACCAGCACGCCGAGCACCGCGAGCGTCACGAGCGTGGTCACACCGTACCGCTTGCCTCGCTCGAAGCTGGGATAGTAGGTGTAGTAGCACCCCTCGACGGTGTCGAAGCGCCGCTCGCCCCAGAAGTCTGCACGCGGCGGCTCCAGAGCCAGCGTGTCCGCGCGCGATATCCCCCACTCGTTCTGCAGCGAGCTCTCGCGGCGCTTCCAGAACTTGAGGAACGCGGTAGCCCAGCTCGTCACGAACAGCGAGTACACGCCGCGCGCGTACGCGCCGTAGTCGGACAGGAACTCCACGACGTACACGAGCAAGCCGAGCGTGGCCGGAACAACCAGCCACTGCGTGTACATGCCGAGGAACCCGAAGTAGAAGCCGATCTCGTCTCCAAAGTACGCGCGGACATTGTCCAGCGGCTGAGCGCGCGACCACTGCTTGACCCATGTCTCCACCAGCTCGTGCCGCTCCTTGTCGTCATGCAGCGGGAAGCACTCGCTCACGAACCGCGAGTGCAGAGCCTGCTGCAGCAGCAGTCCGTGCTCCTCGTCCTCGAACGGCGCCGGCAGCGTGGACGTCTCAGTAGATGCGGCCTCGGTCGATTCTCCCTCTCGTTCGTGCTTCGGGCTCTCGCTACCACTGCCGTCAGCACTGCTCTCGCTGCTGCTACTGCTGCTGCTGCTGTCGCCGCGTCTGACAGGTTCGCTGTCCTGAGGACCTTCATTGTGATACTGGCTCGCGTCCACGGACAGACGGCCCAGCTCGTACATGATCAAGTCGATCCGCTCTCCCGAGTTGAACACGTGGTTCGACAGATTGGGCGGCACCTCGCCGTGAATGGCCTTCTCCTTCTTCTCCTTGATCGCCACCAGCGCGTCGCGAGGCGCGCCGACCAAGTAACAGCACAGGTGCTCGTGCGCCGACTCCGTCAGCTTGTGCTCGTGCTTGCTCCCGTCTTCCTCCTCCCCTTCGTGCTTCTCCAAGATCGACTTGGGCTTCGGGCGGATGATCAGCTGGCTCTGCGCGCGCACCATCCGCACGAAAAAGTCCACGGCCGCCTGCGACTGCGCCTTCACGTCGAAGCACAGCACCACGTCCATGTCGTGCTCGCCTTCCATGCGGGGGCGGACTCGCTGTTCGAGACGTCTCATCCCGTCAGCCTCCAAGATCGCCCACACAACAACATGCGGCAGGCAGCAACACACGCACCACAGGCGTCGCGACGATGAACTTGGTAAGCGTGTAGGCGCTGGCCAGAAAGCCGAACGCGCCGATGCCTCCCTTGATGACCGTGTCCGCGAGCGACGACATGCTGTCACGGCGGATTGGCTAGGTCGGAGGCAACCAACAGTTGTGGCGGTTGGAAGAATGGGCAGGTCGACCCTGAACCTGGCTCTGCGGCTGTTATCCGTCTAGGGGAGCTCAGTGGAGGTGGCTACGCGCGCGGGGCGGCTGGAGCGTGATGGAGTGCTTCTTGGCACCCACGGTGGCTGGCGCGACAACTGCCCGAGCAAAGATCCTTGCGGGACGAAGCGCTGCGTACTGGACAGTTGAATGTGTCGCATTTCATCCGCGGACAAAATTTGGCAGGATTCGTGTGGTCGTCAAATGTGAAGCCTGTCGTGCTCTATGATTGTTTTTGGGAGGCAATATTGCAAAGCTGAATCAATCAGTGACAAAATGCCTAATCAATAATAAAATCAACTCGATAACTATTGGTTGGCGTTTAATAAAGTGATTTTCAAACCAATAATTAGAATAATTATGACGAATATCGAAACAATCAACAGCAAAAAAAAACGAAATGAATCACGCACATTTTCGATGGACCCACCGACGACGGCACCTGCCGCCGATGGCGATGCCGCCACTGCCGCTGCTGCTGCGCCGCTGTCCAAGCGCGCCGAGCGCCGCGAGAAGCGCCACGCGATGTGGGAGCTGAAGAAGGAGAAGAAGAAGCAGCAGCGCAAGGACGAGAAGCAGGCGGCCGCGGCCGCCGCACCGCCAGTCAAAGAGCTCGACATGAGCGCCGAAGCCGTGCTGAAGCGTAAGGAGCGGCAGATTGCCAAGCGCGAGAGCTTCCTCATGGCCGCGGAGGAGGGCGTGAACGTCGTGATCGACTGCGAGTTCGAGCACGATATGAGTGCCAAGGAGAAGAAGAGCCTCTCGCAGCAGATCATGTGCGTGCAATGAGTGGTGAGCGCGTGGCTTGTGCAACCTTTTTGACCTGTCGGTGCTGTTTCGCGCAGGTTCTCGTACGGAGTGAATCGCCGCAGCCAGACGCCGATGAAGTAAGTCGGTTGTGCTTCTTGCGATATGGCTGGTCGACACTGAGAGTGAGATTGTGGCGCAGGACGTTCATCACGTCGCTGACCGGTGACATTCGCGCCAACCTGGAGAAGATCAGTGGCTTCCACGACTGGCTCGCCGTAAGTGCTGGAGCTGGCGCTGCGATCACCGTTGAATGGCGCGACGAACCTCACGAGCTGTCTTGGCGACGATTTGTATGCGCAGTTCAAGGGTTTTGCGCAGAGCTACATGGAGCTGTTCCGGAAGGAATCGCTGGTGTACTTGACAGCCGACTCGCCGAACACCATCACTGAGCTCAGTCGCGACAAGGTGAGCCGTCGTCCACCAAAGACTGCAATAGACCCCGACTCTCACTCACGGCACGACGAACCTGGTGGACCATGCAGGTGTACATTATTGGCGGCATCGTCGATCGCAACCGGCTCAAGGGAGTCACGTACAAGAAAGCGCAGGAGCAAGGGATCGCCACCGCCAAGCTCCCTCTCGACAAATACGTTGAGATGGGAGCGTCGACGCGCGTGCTCACTGTCAACCACGGTGCGTTGTCTGTCTTGGGACCTCACGCCGCCTCACGAGCTGAGCTGACACGTGTGTGGTGTTTGCTTCGCAGTATTCGAGATCTTGGCGCAGGTGTCCGAGTCGAAAGACTGGGCTCAAGCCACGCTTTCGACGCTGCCTTCTCGCAAAGGCGTGCAGACCAAGCAAGACTAGATAATAAAACCGGCGTACCGTCACCGCCTGTGCACAAAACACAAAATGCCATTTGCACCAAGCGTCTACCAGAATATGCAGTTCGTCACCGGAGCATCCGGACACAAGCGTCAGTATGGCTGCCGCTCGCTCATCGGATGCAGCGCAAAGCCATCTCCAGGCGCTGCATCGCGAGGTCCATGTCTTTGATCTGCAGCATAGTCAGCGAAAGTGAGAAGGATGCGCGATTACTACAACAGGACAAGACACAACAAACCAACTCTCACCTTCAATGCTGCGATCGCAAACTTGGCGGCTTCGATGGCGTCGTCTATTTCGTTCTGGGACACCGGAGTTCCACGAGGGCGAGCTGGGGGAGTCTGAGGCACCGCGTGCGTCGGAGCAGCAAGCGGAGCAGGGGGAGGAGTTGCAGGCGGGGCGGCAGGAGGGGAGACCGGACTCGGCGGAATCGCTGTTGGAAACGACTGAGGTGGGGTCGGAGGAGCAGTTGGGGCTGACGGGATCTGCTGCTGATAGTTCTGGAAGCTGGGTTGAGCCGCTGGCGGAGCAGGAGGTGAGCTCCAACCTGCATCCGAATGGCTAGGACCAGTGGATGTCGGCCCGTTCAAACTTCCCACAGACCCCGTGAATGATGGAAATCCGCCTGGCCCGAGATCGTGCGAGCTGCTGGCGCTGGTCATGGGAGGAGGAGATTGTTCCGGTGCTGGTGGAGGTGCGAACGAAGGTACAGATGGGACCGACGGCAGAGCAGATCCAATGTCGTCCGCGACACTAGTCCCCTGCAACAGCAACATTGTTCAGTCTTGTACACTCTCAACGGGTTGGAGGCAATAACTTACGCCGCCCAGACCGCCCTCGGGTGGACCGGGAGTCGGCACCTGACCCTCCTTGATGGCCTTCATGATGGTCGCCGCCTTGTACTTGCAGTACCGCCGCTTCTCGATAATCTGCGCACGCACTTGTCAGCCATCCAGTAGCCCAATAGCAATGTTGCTCGACACCAGTCGTCTTACCTCCTCCGAGATGTCGCCGAACTGGTTGAGAATGTCAAAGAACGTGCCGGCCGCATAGAACGTCTTGGCCGTAGTCCTGCCGCCACCACCACACAAACCATCAGCATCCTTCACCATTGAGGCACCGACACACAATACGCACTTGTCCGCCGTTCCCGCGCGGTCCTCGTCGTCGGCCCGATTGAAGATCTCTGTGGCAAAGTCCTCGCAGATCGCCTGACACATTGAACAGTCTGTCAGCCTCCCGCCATCCAACGCGGTGCGACTCCAGCGCACAAGTTCCCACGCACCTGGCCCTCCTCCTGAGAGAACTCGGGCAGCTTGCCCTTCTCGGACTCCAGGCGGTCCATCAGCGACAACAGGAAGTCCGTCGCTTCGTTCGACGGATCGTTCTCGCGCAGCTTGATGCCCAGCTCCATGGCGTACTGACGGCAGTGGTACGCGATCAGCTTGGACTCGGGACGCGTCGAGTCGCGGTCCAGCTCCTCCGCGCGCCGGATGAACGGCACGAGCGACTTGAACGTCGGCGGCACCTTGGCGGACGGCTCCGCCATCCTGCTTGCTCTTCTTCCTTCTCTTTCCTTTCTCAGGAACAAGCACACCCATTTTGACAACCAAAACGGTTAAATATACCCCGTTACATTTCGACAGCTCGATGTCGCAACAGCCGATACATGTTTGAATCGGGTTAGAATGGCGGCTGCAACTGGGCCGGCAACGGCTCCGTCGTGACGCGCAGCTCGCGCAGCTTCTTCTCGCCGCGGCGCTTGACTGTCACGTCGATGCGGCGGCCGATGGTGTATCCGACCGACCCGAGGATGTCCTTGGTGCTGCGCACGGTCCGCCCGTCGAACGACACGACCACATCGCCTGGCAGCAGCCCTCCCTTGTGCGCGGGTGATCCAGGCGTGACAGACTTGACGATCACGCCCTCCTTCACATCGGGAAACAATCTGCATGCGTAGTGAATGCATATACACCAAATCAGTGGCCGATATGAACTCACACGCTAACTGAGCAACGCACCTCGCGATCTCGCGGAGCTCTCGCGTGTTGAAGTTGATCATCTGCATGCCAATGTACGGCCGCACGACCTTCTTGTGCTTGCGCAGCTGGTCGATCACCTGCGTCGCCGTGTCCACCGGGATCGCGAACGAGATCCCCACGCTGCCGTCCACTTTCATCGTGTTGATGCCGATCACCTCGCCGTCCAGGTTGATCAGCGGACCTCCCGAGTTGCCCGCGTTGATGGCCGCGTCCGTCTGGATGTACTCGCCACCCTTCTGAGGGTACCCCAGCTCGCTGCTGTGTCTCGCGACGGCGCTGATAATGCCGGCACTCACGCTGTTTTGCAGCGAAAAGGGACTCCCGAGCGCGCACACCCATTCACCGGCGCGCAGTTCCGAGGACGACCCGAGCTCGATCGTCGGCCATTCGTGGCGTTCCTCCGACTTGATCTGCAGCAGCGCGATGTCCGACAGCGCGTCCATGCTGTGCACGACAGCGGGGTAGTTACTGCCGTCCGCGAAGGTCACCTATCGAGCGGTATTGTCAGTGTATCGTGCGAGTGGAGTGGTATTCGTTACGGATGCGTTTGCCAACCTGGATCTTCGAGTAGCGGTTGCTCCGCGCAACCACGTGAGCATTGGTCACAATCAAGCCGTCCGATGCGATGATGAAGCCTGATCCGTTGCTGCCCACGTATCCTGAACGCATTGCGACGCCGTAAATACACCACCGAGCATAAACGACAGTCGCATCGACCAGGTTTGTACCGGAATCGACCTGGATGTTCACAACGGCGGGGAACGCGATCTCCACCGCATCCGCGATGAAGTTCCGCGTCAACGCGCTGTTCTTGCTCGGACCCTTTGCCTTCATCTCGGCTACACCGCCTATGATATCCAGAAGTCAAGAGCGGGTCTCAGTCATCGCTGCCAACACCGAACTGTCAGTTTGTCAAACCTTGAGAAACATCGAGCTGAACGGCGCCAGCGGTCGCGAGCCCCGCCACAGCCAGCGACGCCGACACCAGTACAAGGCGTCTCTCTCCCAGTGAAGGAGCTCGTGCTGACCAAGCAGCCGAGCGACCAGCGACGCGCTCGTAGGACGCGGCGCCACGTTGCCACGCTCGGCGCCACATTGTTCTGATCGAGATGGATTTTCATCCATTATCGCTCCATACTGCAGACGATTGCGGTTAATTTCACCTCTAACCGCTATGAGGAGGATGCGCGGTCATTCCTGCTTCAACAACCGTCATTCTGCATCTCGAATCCGTTCTCGATTTAAATGCGCGCACAGACCAAGGTTGCACATTGTGAAGCGAGAAGACTCGAACCCACGCTTGAACGGGAGAACTCTGAACGATCGCAGCTACTTGTAGCTGGGCTCGTGAAGATGGTTGTCATTCTCTTCTTTGATGAACTGGATAAAGCAAACCGTCGACTGCAAATTTACCAAGAGCTGTCCTTAATCATTTATTCATGTCCTTGCGAGGAATCCTGCCTTGACACTAGCACTCGTTCGTCGCTGCTTTTGAACGCTGGCACAGACACACCCTTTAGCAGCTCGTAGCGAATCATTCCTTGATGTACTCTGGAACCGCCGTTACAGTACACAAAGGTGTAAATGGAAGAGTTGGTTGACATTTTTGCGTGCGGTAACCAGCCGAGACTGATGTGAACACTGCTGGCAGACGATACGACTTGTACCGTTCAACAGACCGCCGAAGGACTTCATCGTCGATCGCCATCCGAGCCTTCAAGCCCGCACTTTCGCGGCTGATAGTCGCTCGCAATAGAAACCCTGGTCTAAAATCGGAATAGGTCGGCCAAATTGACACAGACGACAAAACGCGCAGGTTCACCGAGAATGTACGCTTGGCCCGCTGCTTTTGTTCGTACCCTTGAGCACGCTCTCACGCGATAACGCGCTAGCCCGTGCCGTGTCGATTCCAGAGTCGCTCAGCCCACAGTATCGCGAAATGGCTAGACAGCTCGATCCAGCACGCGACTTGGCGTTCCTCGATGTGGTACGACAGACTCTCTCATTGCCAAATGCCTTGGCCAGCACATTGACAACCACACCGGCTGTATTCCAGACGGTTCAGCAGCAGGTGCAAGACTTGTTGTACTTTGCTCAGCAGCAACAGCACCGGCAGACACTCCCGCGAGTTGCAAGGTGCGGCGGCATGCAATATCAGAGCTACAGAGCTGGTCGTGCTGCCGTGTCTGATCGTTTTGTACGTCGCCGTTGCTACCAACACCAGTGTGCGTGCGTCAAAAATCAACTGCGGCAGCACATACGGCGCGGCGCTCCAGCTCCGTGTCGTCAAGGACAATGTGCGACTTTGACTGCGAATCGTAGAGGTATATTGCGCTAACGGTTGGGACTTGCATAGCCCCAGAGCTACGGTGGGACAGTGGAACACGTTGATATCGCGGTTCGGATCCATCCCGACTTTCCGACACAGCCACCGATGGTTGCCTGTATCGCTGGCGCAGAGGTGCGCACTCGTCCATTGTCGCATCTCATTGCCTGAGAGTAGAACTGCTCACTCACTGCGTCGATCATTGCGGGCTGACAGAAACTGCCGCGGCTACTAGCACGAGACGGGCAGTTGCGCGTACCATGGCTGCAGGATGGGTGGCCGACTGACTACTCACTCAGCTCATTCGCCAACGACTTTTGCATGGCGTTGGGTAACGCCGCCACCGAGCACGCTCCTGTCTACCCTCTGTACAGCGAGAGCGGCCATGACGCGCGTTCGTTGCAGCCATCGGCACCTACCTACTACACCAGTCCCTCCTCTGGTAGTATGATGCTTAGCCAACAGCTCTGCTCGCGAACGGAGACAGTGTGATTCGCTAATCGTTCCTCACATGGTGCTAATGGACAGATGCCCGTGTCAATTCGCACATACCCAGACAAACCGTGTTCAAGTGCAAGTGGAAGGATCTCACGTGCCAATTCGCGATACCAGCTCCACCTAGTGTGAGCAACTTTCTTGGAGTCCTCCATACCCAATTCCAAAACTTCCCGCGCACGCCAGTCACGCTGAAAGCCATTTGCAGGTAAACGGTTCATTCCGGATTGAGTACAAGTGACAGTTGCATCATCAAACTTGTGCTGTTTCTTCATGCAGCCCAACACAGACAGTGATGATTTCGAGCGACAAGGTATGTATAAGGGTACCTCCGCTCAGTCGACACATGAACTCACCCATCGACGACATGCAGGACCTTCACCTCGTCTGTGCGAGCAACTCTCCGATCATTTACATTCTCGTTGAAGGTTTGGACCTTGGCAGATCCGATAACTCCGTATGCCATCAAGTTGGCTGACATCGATGGGGTGATCAATTTGCCGACAGAACAACCGCATCCACAACTTCCATCCCCACCCCCATCAAGTCCAATTCGCAGCAAGGGTGCTCCAAATGAAGTTCTCCTATCACCTCAAGTGCAAACAAGCACACCACAGTGCGTTCCATCCAGGGCTATCCTCCCTCCCGATTGTCGCCCTCGAGAGCTCAAGTGGTCGGTACGGATCACATTTTGTCGCTGCGTGTTTCCGTTTGTCTGTCTTTGTGGCTCATCAAATCTTGTGCATGAACATGAACAGGAAATGCAGATGCAGAAATGCGTTGGGGTCGGCTCAAGGTATACCACATTGCTAACAGATCGCAGCTTGCTTGGATATCGCGATCTGACACGCCTAAGCTAGCTGCCGCGTATACAAGGGGACATGGCGAGGGACCGAAATTGCTGCCAAAAAGTAAGCCGCTCATCCTGCGAACCATTTACTCCCACCTCATTCACTCATCGATTTCGTGGTAGCTTCACGGGACTGGATCGAGTAGCTGTCGAACGCGAGTTCGCCAACGAAGTCCAAATGATGCAGCACCTCGGGGGCCATCCGAACTTGGTGCTTCTAGTCGGCATCTCCTACGAACCGCTCGCCATTGTGTTCGAGTACCTCCCATTCTCGCTCTTGTCCGTTCGTTGGTTTCGAGTAGTGTGTTGGAGTGGAGCTGTAGCGTTCGACTCATGCGCTTGTGTTTTTCCACTCAGCGAACTTATTAACGGAGTTTCCGATCCCAACCGCAGAGTTCCTCCCTTCCCAACGTCGTGGACCAAGCGAGTCAGCATGATGGTGAGTCGTTCGTTCAACTGCTTCGTCGAGTTGTCGATAATCAATCGTGTGTACTATTCCTACAGCTCGATATAGCACGAGGACTGCAGTTCCTTCACTCGTTCGATATCATCCATCGGTATTCCGCATTATCTGTTTGGCATCTTATGGACTTTGATCTGACACACTCATCGGCTGATGATCAGGGATTTGAAGTCGCTGTACGTAGCAGGGCTGAGATGCGGAATGAGGAGGGTGTGTCATCTGTCTGTGATTACTCCATGCTGTGCAGAAATCTCCTCATGACAGCAGAAGGGAGAGTCAAGCTCGCCGGTTTGTGGAATGGTCTGTCACTCGAAATGCTCTGTCACGACTCAACTCTCGGTCTGGTTCCACACAGACTTCGGGATCTCCCGCATTGCGAAACAAGCGGATGTGATGACAGGTTGCTGTGGAACCTTCCAGTGGATGGCGCCGTATGTGCTCTGTCATATTCTAATACCTTCGAGCAACCAGCGAACCGCACTGAACTCCTTTGGTATCTGCTCTATCACAGTGAGGTGATAACCAGTCAGAAGTATTCGCTCTCGGCCGATATCTACAGCTTCGGGGTCATCATTTGGGAGATTTGTGAAGCTGCGGCTCCATTTGCAGACCTTCCGCCAGCGACGATCCCGATCGCAGTCGTCACTGAAAAGAAACGGCCGCCGATATCAGTGCGGACTCCTCAGGTAGAGCACGCGACGGTATGGTTGTACGGAAGGATCACAGACTCACGCGTTTGTTTTGCTGGTTCAGCCTCTGCGAGATCTCATTCAGCTCTGCTGGCAAGAGGAACCTGCGCAGCGTCCGACGGCGGCCAAGGTGGTCGAGATCCTGGCTGGGTTCTTTCCCAAGGAGTAGCTTAGTTGCCTACATTGGGAACTTATTACTCGAATGTGAACCACGATTGTATTCGATCTCTGTTGTTCTCCACTTGCATATTCAGCCGCACAAGTTTCAGACTACATTGTTAGCGACCTCGAAGTGCTGCAGAAATAGTACCAATGCTGGTGCCTCCACAACACCAACCAATCGTCGAACATCATGACCAATGATTCGGCGACGACTGCCATCTAGCTGGAACGTCCATCCATTCATTTCGGTTCTATTACGTCACACAAGTTTCTACCCACGATACTATGAGCGGGTGTTTCACTGTCATCCGTGCCTCCACAAAACACAAGGAAAGCCCGAACGACCTCGATCGATCACGACACAACCGTCACCGAAAGCTTAGGCGTACGTGATGGTGCTCGTCGAGTACTTGCAGAGCGAGCCCGACGGACCCGAGCCGAGGATCTTGGGCTCGCCCGAAGTGACGGCCTGCG